>PVHT021183551.1:19383233-19437120 GCA_004024745.2 Catagonus wagneri
TGCAGTGTAGTTCGCAGATACAACTCACATCTGGCCTTCCTGTGGCTGTGGTGTAGGCCAGCAGCTGGCGCTCCAATTTGACTACTAGCCCAGGAATGTGGCAGATGCGGCCTTAAAAAGACAGAGAAAAAAGAAAAAAATATTGTCGTTGTTGAAAAAGATTCCAAAACCACAGAGCTACCTGTGACCTGAGCGTGTCCCCAAGGGAGGCATGCAATGTGTCTCTTCGTTTTGAAAATACTTCCCATAGTGGAGAGGGCTTCCCCAAGAATTAATGAAACCAAGTGCCTTTTCCAAGTTTATGATTAATCTCCCTACCCAAAACTTTCCCTTTCTTGTCCCCTCTGACCTCAGTCCTGTGCTAACTGAACTCTTATAACCAGAGTCAGGTGACTAAAATCGGTCCATAACACTGTTAAGATAACAAAGTTGTTATCATAGATATCATTGTTAATGTGCAAATTCAGGTTATTTCTTCAAGGCAAGATGAGCTGACAGAACCCTCCCCTATCCCAGCCAGGGACCACCTGGCCAGATGATCATAAACCAGAGACATTCTGACTCCCGAAACTACGATTAAGAAATGCCACAGAGGAGTTCCCTTCATGGCTTAGTGGTTAACGAACCCGACTAAGAACCGTGAGGTTGTGGGTTCGATCCCTGGCCTTGCTCAGTGGGTTAAGGATCTGGTGTTGCCGTGAGCTGTGGTATAGGTTGCAGACGTGGCTCGGATCCCGCATTGCTGTGGCTGTGGTGTAGGTTGCAGACGTGGCTCGGATCCCGCGTTGCTGTGGCTGCGGCGAAGGCCGGCGGCTACAGCTCCTGTTAGACCCCTAGCCTGGGAACCTCCATATGCCGCAGGTGTGGCTCTAGAAAAAGGCAAAAAGACAAAAAAAAAGAGAGAGAAATGCCATAGAAACAGCACATAATGATTAATTCCAGCCTCTTTGTCCTTTCCCTTTAAAAAAAACCCTAACTCAAAGTTAGGGTTTTTTTTTTTTAAAAAAAGCCCTAACTCAAAAACCATGTTTAGGTAGATCTGAGGCTCATCTCCCACTCCCTTTCTTGAAGGCCCGCAATAAACCTTTTATTTGCTGCAAACTCCTGCTGTCAGTGTTTGACTTTCTGCATGGTAGGCACAGGGGCAAGCCCTTTTGCTCACTTCAGAAACATGCTTTGCAAAGGACTTTAGTAAACTTGGGTTTGTCCAGCCGTGTGCCGGCAAATATTTGACAATTGGTTCTTCAGAAATCCAAATGTATACTTTACATACGTATGCACATATGTCTACTATAAATTTTACTGATATAGGTGTTCCATTTGTGGCTTGGCGAACACGAATCTGACTAGTATCATGAGGACACAAGTATGCTCCCTGGCCTTGCTCAGTGCGGCAAGGATCCAGCGTTGCTGTGAGCTGTGGTGTAGGTCGCGGACGCAGCTCAGATCTGGCATTGCTGTGGCTGTGGTGTAGGTCAGCACTGCTGCTCTGATTTGACCCCTAGCCTGGGAACCTCCATAGGCCGAGGATGCGGCACTAAGAAGACAAAAAAAAAATTTTTTTTTACTGCTATAACAGATCTATAGAACATAATTTACAAAGAACACAAAGTAGGAACTCTTGATTGCAAATTCTATATAGTCAGTTGATTCTCCAGAAGGCTTTTGCTGGACATTTTATCTCTCTAGTCAACCTACGTACAACAACCAGACTTTTTTTTTTTTTTTTGTCTTTTTGCCTTTTCTAGGGCCTCACCTGTGGCATATGGAGGTTCCCAGACTAGGGGTCTAACAGGAGCTGTAGCTGCAGGCCTTCGCCACAGCCACAGCAACGTGGGATCCGAGCCGCGTCTGTAGCCTACACAACAGCTCACAGCAACACCAGATCCTTAACCCACTTAGGGATACCAGGGATTGAACCCGCAACCTCATGGTTCCTAGTCGGATTCGTTAACCACTGAGCCACGATGGGAACTCCTCAACCAGACTTTGAACTGGAGTTGCATTCCAGACTGCTACACTAACTCTTCTCCGTATAAATGTATTGTCATTAAATCTGATACATGATCTACTGTTACACTCTTCTCACTCTCCTGCAAATACATTCATCAAACTGAAACCTCTTTCAGCTTCAGCATTTCAGTTTAGTTGCACCGTTCATATTTTGTCCCTCACTTCCTGTAATTTAGAAAATCACCAAAGTCTGGAGTTCCCGTCGTGGCGCAGCGGTTAGCGGTGTAGGCTGGCTGCTGTAGCTCTGATTAGACCCCTAGCCTGGGAACCTCCACATGCCGAGGGTGCGGCCCTAGAAAAGGCAAAAAAAAAAAAAAGAGAGAGAAAATCACCAAGGCCTGATTTGTAACATTTGCCAACTCCCGCCTTGGCCGATTCCAAGTTGTGAGGTAGGTGATCTCACTCAGCACAGAGTTGGGAAGAGGTGTGCAGAAACTCACTGTTAGGTCAAATTCCCACTGCTCAGTAGATACATGGTACAGTACACTGCACAACAGATACAGATAGCATCAAGAGAACAGTGACCTATAGTAAAATCATTAGGAAGTCATGAGTTTTGAGTACTGTCTTTGTTTTAATATTTTTCTCTTTCTTTCCTGGTTTTTTTTTTTTTTTTTTGCTATTTTAGGTTTGCACCTGCAGCATATGCACAGTGCACAGCCATGAAGGGAACTCCTAATTTAATATTTCTTAATTGTAAATTTATACAATTTAATTTTTTTTTTTCTTTTTAGGGCCATACCTGCAGCATATGGAGGTCCCGAGGCCAGGGGTTGAATTGGAGTTGTAGCTGCTGGTTTACGCCCACAGCCACAGCAACTCGGGATCCAAGCCATGTCTGCAACCTACCCCACAGCTCATGACAACGCCGAACCCTTAACCCACTGAGCAGGGCCAGGGATTGAACCCTCATCCTCATGGATACTAGTCGGTTTGTTAACCACTGAGCCACGATGGGGACTCTACAATTTAATTTTTAATAATGTCTGTTCAACAGCCAGCTTGAAAAATTCCTAAAACTTTAGCAAGTGGTTCCTGCGAGCCGAGGTAAGCCAGCTGTGGCACACTGGTCAGCTGTGGTCTTGTCTCCATACAAATGCATCCCATGGGACATTGTCAACAAAACAGGTCCCACGAACGGAGAGGCTATGGTAAAGCCATTTGCCCCGAGAAAGTTTGAGCTCATTTGTGTCGAGCAGAATTTGTGTCAAGCAGAATTCCTAAGCAGAGGAAGAAATTTGAAACAATGACTTCATCAAGTTCAAGTCTGGCACAGCTATTTTGATTCCTTCGTATCAGAATAAGAGATTTCTTTTTTCATTATTAAATGTTCAACAGACATCTCTGACCCTTGATCTCAGCTCCTCTCTGCACCCTACTCTGTCTGAGACTCAATCCACTTACCACAGTTGGTAGATGCCTATTTTGAACCCACTGCCCAGAGGAGAAGCCCCCCCCCTTTTTTTTGCTTTTTAGGGCTGCATCTGTGGCATATGGAGGTTCCCATGCTAGGGGTCTAATCGGAGCAGTTGCTGCTGGCCTATGCCACAGCCACAGCAATGCCAGATCTGAGCTGCGTCTGTGACCTAAACCACAGCTCACACCAATGCCAGATCATTAGCCCACTGAGTGATGCCAGGGATCGAACATGCAACCTCATGGCTCCTAGTTGGATTCATTAACTGCTGCGCCATGATGGGAATTCCAAGGAGAAGTCCTTTTTGTTTGTTAGGTTTTTCTATCTCCATCACAGCTTGTTTGTCCCTCTTTCCCAGGGAAAAGCAGAACTTTCACTAAGATTGCTATCTTTGCACAAGATGATGTGGCAGGAAAAACTGTTTAATTTTAAAAGAATGCAGTATCTGGAATTCCCATTGTGGCTCAGCAGTAACGAACCTGACTAGTATCCATGAGGATGCAGGTAGAATGCGGCTTTGAGCCTTGGCCTCGCTCAGTGGGTTAAGGATCTGGCATTGTTGTGAGCTGTTGTGTAGGTCGCAGATGTGGCTCGGATTTGGCTGGCATATGTAGCTCTGATTCGACCCCTAGCCTGGGAAACTCCATATGCCGCAAGTGCAACCCTAAAAAAGCAAAAAAAAAAAAAAAAGCAGTACCTGTTATATCCATCCTCACCCTTCAAAACCCTACTCACATGTCACCTCCCAAATGATATTTCATTTTCTAACACTGCTATGGCTTGCGACTTGTCTATAATCCTATTGTACTTGTTTAGAAAAGAGTGTAAATGTTTACTAATCAGTGCCTTTGACTAGGCTGTGAGTTTTCCCTCAAGGGTGAAGGTTGTGGTTGTCTTGCATGCTATTATTTGGCACAAGACACTGTACAGTGTCTGGCACCGAGGGTTTTCTCAGTAAATTTGTCAAGTTAAAAACCTGAGGGAGTTCCCGTAGTGGCATAGCGGAAACGAATCCAACTAGGATCCATGAGGATGAGGGTTCAGTCCTGGCCTCTCTCAGTGGGTTAAGGATCCGGCGTTGCCAGGAGCTGTGGTGTAGGTCGCAGACGCGGCTCGGATCCTGTGCTGCTGCGGCTGTGGCTGGCAGCTGTAGCTCCAATTTGACCCCTAGCCTGGGAACTTCCGTATGCCATGGGTGCAGCTCTAAAAAGCAAAGCAAAGCAAAGCAAAGCAAAGCAAAACAAAACAAAACAAAAAACTCCTGGAGTTCCCGTCGTGGCTCAGTGGTTAACGAATCCGACTAGGAATGATGAGGTTGCAGGTTAGATCCCTGGCCTTGCCCAGTGGGTTAAGGATCCGGCGTTGCCGTGAGCTGTGGTGTAGGCTGCAGATGCGGCTTGGATTCCGCGTTGCTGTGGCTGTGGCGAAGGCCGGTGGCTGCAGGTCCTGTTAGACCCCTAGCCTGGGAACCTCCACATGCCGCAGGCGTGGCCCTAGATAAGGCAAAAAGACAAAACAAACAAACAAACAAAACTCCTGAATATATGAGTTCCCTGGTGGCTCAGTAGGTCGAGGATCCAGCATTGTCACTGCAGTGGCTTTGGCTACTGCAGTGGCTTGGGTTCAGTCCCTGGCCAGGAACTTCGGTGAGCTTCAGGGGCAGCCAAAAAAACAAAAACAAACCTGAATAAATAGTCAATGCCATATGACCTTCTATAATCCCTGGGAAATGATTTTGACCTCATCCTTCCTTTAAATTTTTTTTTTTCTTTTTTAGCCACTCCATGGCATATGGAGTTCTTAGGCCAGGGATCAGATCCAAGCCACAGTTGTGACCTATACCGCAGCTAGTACAACGCCAGATCTTTTGACCCACTGGGCCAGGCAAGGATCCAGTCTGTGTCTTGGCACTGCAGAGACGTCGCCGATTCTGTTGCATCACAGTGGGAATTCCTAGTACTTTTTTTTTTTGTCTTTTTGCCTTATCTAGGGCCGCGCCTGCGGCATGTGGAGGTTCCCAGGCTAGGGGTCTAACAGGAGCTGCAGCCGCCGGCCTTTGCCACAGCCACAGCAACGCGGGATCCGAGCCATGTCTGCAACCTACACCACAGTTCATGGCAACGCTTAACCCACTGAGCAAGGCCAGGGATGGAACCCTCAATCTCGTGGTTCCTAGTCGGATTCGTTAACCACTGAGCCATGACGGGAACTCCCCTAGTTCTTCTTTAAGGAAGTTTTCACTGGGGCCTCGTGAACTGCCTCTTAATCTCCCTAAACACATAAATGTCAGAGCCAGTGGTCCTGAGGCCATTTGGTCCCATCAAGTTCTTGTGCAGATGGGGAAACTGAGGCCCAGGAAAGGGCAGGGACTTGCTTGAGTTCACACAGCTCATCAGTAGGATGGAAACCAAGCCTTAAGTCTCCCGGATCAGGCTTCGTCCTATAACTCCCTTCTTAGAAACAGGGAATCAGGCCTAGAGAGAGGAAGGGGAGCACAAGTTTACACGGTAACTGAGGGGCAGAATCAGGGCCCGGGAATTCTCCTGCCTCACTCGGGTCTCCTTGGGACCTCTCCCTTCTTTTGAGGCCTGGCGGTGGGACTGGCGGGTGCCGCCTCCATGTTTTCTGGGTGAAGGATCAAGATTGAGGGGTAATTCTGTGAGTTTCTATCTGGGAGCTTGATGGAGGCATGCACCTGTTCGTCCACTAGGCGGCACTGCAGAGCCTAGCTAGGATATCGGTCCCCTCACGGCAGCTCCAGCCTTGGTTCATTTGCACTTGGGCCAGACGGGAAAACTGAGGCCCTGGGAGGAGAGGGATTTACAGAGGTCACCCTGAGAGCCAGAGGCAGAGCTGGCACTTGTCTCGGGCCTCCTGACACCGGTCAGGCACATTTCCTGGGCGACTGAACGTGGCCTGGGGGCGGGGCTTTTCCACCGGTTTGCTGTCCGGGCCAAGCTGAGCCACGCCCCGCCTCTCCCTGGGTCACACTGGCCCGAACTGAGTCACACCTCGCTTCATCCCTGCTCTGTCCCGGGACCCCTACCCTCTCTGCTGCCCCCTGTCATCAGCGTGGAGAAGGGGGTGGGCCTGGGGATGGGAGATGTCAGACCAGCTATGCAGCCTCAGACCAGGTTACGCATTTCTTTGTGCCTCAGTTTATCTGTAAAGCAGAGATTCTAGTAGTTCTTATCTCTCAGGGTTTGGGGAGGATTAGATGAGGTAGCACATTAACGTCCTTGGGAGCTTTTTATCAAGACTGAAACCTGCATAGCATCTGGGAGAGACGTGAAACTGCCTCCGCCTGACAGATGACAGACTGGGAGGGAGGTCAGTGAGCAATAGTGACGTCACTTCCTAGTTGAGGGCCAGGTATGATTGTCAGGCCATGACTCAAGGGTGTAAGAAGTGGAACTTTCTTTTTCTTCAGCCCAGGGGTGTGTCGGAGTTGGGGCGGGACAGGAATGCATGTAGAACCAGCATTTGGGTTGGCCCTTGTGTTTCCAGCCACGTGTCTGCATGGAACACCTTGGTGACACTCTTGTCCTTTTTGCTTTAAATGGCTCTCCGGGGCCAACATCTCTCTCCAGTTCTCCCAGGTCATACTAAAGGGCACATGGATCGTTCTGCGGAGTTGGAGGTCACACTGAAGTTTGGGGGTCATTCTGGTTGGTCCCCCTTTGGGCTCTGGCTGCCACCTGTTGGGTCCTCTCGGAGCCTGTGATGTCTCTGCTCTCAGCACTCTCTCCATCTTCCCTCCTGCTCCAGCCTGGGGAGGTCTCTAGTCTGACTAACAGATGCACTGCTTATATGGGGAATGGGGAGAGTAGGAAGAGGGCAAAATACTAGGAGAGAAGCATACAGATCAGTTATATTGATACATATTTCTAGAGCATCTTGTATGTGCCAAGCGCTGTTCTGGATGCTTGGTACATTCTGGGGTTGCATTCTGAGCAAGCAGACACATCTCTTCTCTTAAGCAGGGCTGCAGCAGGAGACAGAGAGTGCTGGTCACAATGGCTACCATTTATGGAGCCCTACTATGTGCTTGTGACATCTCATTGATTACTCCCCCTCTTTTTTTGCTTTTTATTTTTAGGGCCGCACCCATGGCATATGGAAGTTTCCAGGATAGGGGTCGAACCAGAGCTTTAGATGCTGGCCTACACCACAGCCGCAGCACATGGGATCCGAGCCATGTCTGTGACCTACACCACAGCTCATGGCAATGTTGGATCCTTAACCCACTGAATGAAGCCAGGGATTGAACCCATTAAGTCCTCATGGATACTAATCGGGTTTGTTACCACTGAGCCAACGGGAACCCCTCATTGATTACTTTCAACAACATAATGACCTAAGTGTTACTATTATCCCCCATTTTTTTTTTTTCTTTTTTGGCCACCTTGCAGCATATGGAGTTTCCAGGCCAGGGATCAGATGTGAGCTGCAGTTGGGACCTGAGACACAGCTGTAGCAACTCTGGATCCTTTAACACACTGTACTGGGCTGGGAATCGAACTTGGGTCCTGGTTCTGTAGAGACGCCGCCAATCCCGTTGTGCCACAGCAGGAACTCCTACTATCCCCATTTTATAGATGAGGAAATAGGGGCACAGAGGGGTTCAGTAACTTGCCCCAGCTAGTAGACGATAGGGGTAGGATTCAGAGCCAGGCAGTGTGAAAATAAAACAGGGTTACGCGGTTGAGAAGGGCTGCGTTCAGCTGGTGGATAGATTTCCTAGGTGAAGAGGTGCTGTTTGAGCTGAGACCCGTCTAATGCTAAGGAACAGGGCTGCCTGGATCTGGGGGTGAACACTCTAGGCAGAGACAACAGCAAGTGCAAAGGCTCTGAGGCCAGAATGAACTTGACTGATCAAGTGGCTGGGAGTTCAGGAGTGAAGGAGAGCAAGTGGCAGGAAGTGAGGGGTGGAGCAGACAGGCCCAGATTGGCAATATTAAACTCTGGGTGGCCCCGTCTTTAAGGGATTAAAAACTCCTATAGGATAGAGAGCGGGGGCGCTTATTCCCCCTCCCAGCAGCCCTGGGAGCTATTTGCGTTCCTGTGATAAAGACTTTGCTTGCTTGCAAATAAATAAATAAATAAATAAATAAATAAATAAATAAATATAAATAAATAAACTCTGGGTGGGGTGGTGGTGGAGGGGTTCCAGGCATCCTCCTTTGAGCTGGAAGGGCCAAACCCTACGCCCGTAAACCCCAAGAGGTCATTATCTCCTGTGCAGGCGACTGGGGCCTCCATTGCTGGGGCCTCTTGTGACCTCTCAGTGGTCCTGGCACCCCGAGGACTTCCAGCTGCCGAGGGGAGGGGGGCCAGGGGGGCCTGGGGTGGAGCGCCCGGGGTGCAGAGAAGCCTTATTACTGAGAGGGCTCCTGTGAGTCTGTCCCAATAGTGCCACCCGCATTTTGATTGGAGTCATTAAGATCACTCAGCTTTGAGGGCCTGGACGTGAGCCAAGCTGTCCCTCCTGGCTCCCGTCGACTTCCTGGCCTGGCCTCTTCCCAGCCCCAGGGACAGGAGAGACCCCTCTGGGGGCACTAACGAGCACCCCTTCTTCTGGATTCCAGGGCTTTCTCCCTGCCCCCAGCCAGGAAAAGAGCTCCCTTCAGAGACCAACCATTGCCTCCAGCCCTCCCACTCAGCCCTACCCCCAGTCCTGCGGGTTCAGCTGAGGCCAGTGCAAGCGCATTTCCCATTTCCTTCCTGCCCACGAGGAATTTTCACCCATGGGTGCCTTTGTCCACAGTTCCCTCTGCTTGGAATGTAACTTCAACTTCTGTTTACACTGAAAATTCCTCCTACCTTATTCTTCAAGGTTAAACAGGTGAATTTCTTTCTTTCCTTTTCCTTTCCTTCTTTCTCTCTCTCTTTCTTTTCTTCCTTCCTCCCTCCTTCCCTCTGTCTGTTTCTTTCTTTCCTTCTTTCTTCCTTCCTTCCTTCCTTTCTTCCTTCCCTCCCTCTGTTTCTTCCTTTCCTTTCTCTCTCTCCCTTTCCTTCCTTCCTTCCTTCCTTCCTTCCTTCCTTCCTTCCTTCCTTCCTTCCTTCCTTCCTTCTTTTCCCTCCCTCCCTCCCTTCCTTCCTTCCCTTCCTCCTTCCCATAATTCATTCATTTTATTCATACATTTTGGGCATTCATTCTTTTAGCTTCCACCAGGCACTGGGGGGCACAGAGTGGGTAGGACAGATTCTGAGGTCAAGGACTGACCTGGGTAAGAGGCAGAAGGTAAACCAAGTAGGATGTGTTACATCATGGGTGGGTCCTTGTGCAAAGTAAAAGTGAGACCTCTTGTTAAAAATTATTAAGGGAGTTCCCGTTGTGGCACAGTGGTTAATGAATCTGACTAGGAACCATGAGGTTGCGGGTTTGATCCCCAGCCTTGCTCAGTGGGTTAAGGATCCAGCGTTGCCGTGAGCTGTGGTGTAGGTTGCAGACGCGGTTTTGGATCCCGCGTTGCTGTGGCCGTGGCGAAGGCCGGCAGCTACAGCTCCTGTTAGACCCCTAGCCTGAGAACCTCCCACTGCGGGTGCGGCCCTGGAAAAGACACACACACACACACACACACACACACACACACACACACACATGCACACGCACACACACAAATCATTAAGAATTTCAAAATGTTAGAGTAGAGCATTAAACAGTCAAGGTCACTTCCTAATTCAGGGGCCCTTCTGCACAGGTCATGTGCCCAGGCAGCTGGCCCTGCAAAGGTGTGATTTGATTTCATCAGACGTGCAGTGGCAGGCAAGCCTTGGAGTCATCCAGGAGGAGGTGACCTCCACAAATTGCCAGAGGCAGGAGGACAGAGACATAAGGACTCTTCTTGGAAACCGCAAGTTTTCCAGACAATGGTGAGAGAAGTGGCCTGAGGGGCAGGTGGGTTCAGATGTAAGGAAGCTGGGTCTTTAGTCCGGACATTGCGGAGGCACCAAAAGTCCTAAACAAAGGTGCAATCACCTTTACGATTCTTCTTCTAAAAAGATTATTCTAGGACCAGAGTTCCCTTGGTGGCGTAGCAAAAAAGAATCCAACTAGGAACCAAGAGGTTTCGGGTTCTATCCCTTGCCTTGCTCAGTGAATTAAGGATCCGGCGTTGCTGTGAGCTGTGGTGTAGGTCGCAGACACTACTTGGATGGATCTGGCGTTGCTGTGGCTGTGGTGCAGGCTGGCAGCTGTTGCTCCAATTAGACCCCTAGCCTAGGAACTTCCATATGCCGTGGGTGTGGCCTTAAAAAGCAAAAAAAAAAAAAAAAAAAAAAAAGAAGAAGAAAAAGAGACTATTCTAGGACCAAATAAGAAATACAAATAAAAAATATGAGAAATGTAAATAATAATGCAAAGAATAAGAATACATGTGAAAAAAAGTTCCGCTTCACTAGTAATTAAATCAAAGCAAAAGTAATTTTGTTATTGTTTGGTTTTGGTTTTTGCTTTTTTCCACTTTCAGCTGCATCTGGCGCATACGGAATTTCTTGGGCCAGGGGTAGAATTCCAGCTGCATCTGCAACCTATGCCACAGCTGCAGCAATACCAGATCCTTAACCCACTGTGCCCGGCTGGGGATTGAACTGACAATGCCACAGGAACAAGTTGAATCATTAACCCACTGCACCACAGTGGGAACTCCAAAAGCAATTTTTTGGTTATTATCAAAAAGAGTTGTTTACAATATCAAAACTTTGGAAATGACTTTAATCGATACAGATCTGGCTGGTGCCCTTGTCCTCACAGCTACTGAGAAGTGCGCTGGGATTTTCTGGGGCACATGATTGACATGAGGCACATTCCAAGGGGGCTGATTTTATTTGATGATAAGTGATCTCATAACTAATTCTTTTTTTTTTTTTGCTTTTTAGGGACGCACTCGTGGCATAGGGAAGTTCCCAGGCTGAATCAGAGCTATAGCTGCCACCCTACACCGCAGCCACAGCAATGAGGGATCCGAGCTGCTGCGATCTACACCACAGCTCACAGCAATGCTGGATCCTGGACCCACCGAGTGAGGCCAGGGATTCAACTCACATCCTCATAAGATACTAGTTGGATTTGTTTCTGCTGCGCCACAATGGAAACTCCCACACTTAAATCTTGTGTTCAAACAAACACATCATTTACACCACTAAGATGACCAAAATTAAAAAAAATATAGACAATGACAAGTGTCATTGACAAGGATGTGAAAAAATCAGGAGCCTCACTTGTTGCTGTGGGAATGTAAAAGGGGGTAGAAAGTTTGGAAGACAATTTGGCAGCTTTTCTTTTTTTTTCTTGAGCTACAGCAATGCAGGATCTGAGCTGCGTCTGTGACCTACACCACAGCTCACGGCAACACCGAATCCTTAACCCACTGAGCGAGGCCAAGGATTGAACCTGCGTCCTCATGGAGGCTAGTTGGGTTCGCTAACCACTGAGCCATGATGGGAACTCCAGTTTGGCAGTTTTTAAAATGCTGAGCAGGGTTACCGTATGACCCAGGAATTCACCTGTTTTGTATATACTCAAGAGAAGTGAAAACCTATGTCCACACAAAAATGTGTTTATCAGTGTTCCCAGCAGCATTATTTATAACAGCTGTAAAGTGGAAGCACCCGAAGCATTTATTAGCTAATGAACAAACAGAATTTTAAAAAGTGCTGTATTCATATACATACAATGTTATTTGGCAAAAAAAAAAAAAAAAAAAGGAGTACTGGTACATGCCATGACATGGACAAACCTTAAAAATATTATGTTAAGTTAGGAGTTCCCAGCGTGGCTCAGCAGTTAATGAACTCAACTAGTATCCAGGAGGACACGGGTCTGATCCCTGACCTCGCTCAGTGCGTTAAGGATCGGCATTGCTGTGAGCTGTGGCGTAGGTCGCAGACTCGGTTTGGATCTAGCATTGGTGTGGCTGTGACATAGGCTGGTGGCTACAGTTCTGATTGGACCTCTAACCCGGGAACCTCCATAGGCTGCATGTGAGGCCCTAAAAAGCCCAAAAAAAAAGAAGTCAAAACACCCTTCAAAAAAACATTATTATTATTATTATTTTTTCTAGGGCTGCACCCTCGGCATAGGGAGGTTCCCAGGCTAGGGGTCTCATGTGAGCTGTTGCTGCTGGCCTTCGCCAGAGCCACAGCAATGCCAGATCCGAGCCACGTCTGTAACCTACACCACAGCTCATGGCAACGCCAGATCCTTAATCCACTGAGTGAGGCCAGGGATCGAACCTGCAACCTCACAGTTCCTAGCTGGATTCGTTTCCCCTGTGCCACCAAGGGAACTCCCAAAAAGCATCATGTTAAGTTAAAGAAGACAGTAACAAAAGGCCACAGGTTTCCACTATTTGAAATGTCCAGAACAGATAAAATCACAGAGACAGAAAGTAGAGTAATGGTTAATAGGGGTTGTGGGGAGAGGGGGTCAGGGAATGACTGCTTAGTGGGTATGAGATTTATTTTTGGGGTGCTGAAATGTTCTGGAATTAGAGGCAGTGATCGTACAACTTTGTGAATGTATTAAAACCCACTGAATTGTACACTCTAAAATAAGTGAATTTTGAGAGTTCCCTAGTGGTACAGTGGGTTAAGGATCTGACATTGTCACTCCATGGCTTGGGTCAACCTTGACCTGGAACTTCCAGTGCTTCAGGCAAGGCCAAAAAGTAAAATAAAATAATAAAATAAAATGGGACATTCCTGTTGTGGCTCAGCTGTAATGACACGACTAGTATCCATGAGAATCAGGGATCAATCCCTGCCCTCGCTCAGTGGGTTAAGGATCCGGTGTTTCTGTGAGCTGCTGTGTAGGTCTCAGATGCAGCTCAGAACTGGCGTTGCTGTGGTTGTGGCATAGGCCGGCAGCTGTAGCTCCATTTCGACCCCTAGCCTGGGAACTTCCATATGCCTCAGGTTTGGCCCTAAAAAAAAAAAATAAATAAAATAAAATGATATTATTATATGTGGAATATATTTCAATAAAGCAGTTTATTCATTATTTATTTTAGTATTATTATTCGCTTATTTTTTAGAGTGCACCTGCGGCATATGGAAGTCCCCAGGCTAGGTGTTGAACGGGAGCTGCAGCTGCTGACCTACACCACAGCCACAGCAACACCAGATCCAAGCCACATCTGTGACTGAACAAGGCCAGAGGTTGAACCCGAATCCTTACGGAGACAACATCAGGTCTTTAACTAGCTGAGCCATATGGGAACTCCAAAGCTGTTTTATTAATTAATTAATTAACTTGTTTATTTAAAACTTTTTTTAGGGTCACACCCTCAGCATATGGAAGTTCCCAGGGGTCAAATCAGAGATGCAGTTGCCGGCCTACACTACAGCTGCAGGGACACTGACCGAATCCTTAACCCACTGAACAAGACCAGGGATTGAACCTGAGTTCTCACAGATTCTAGGTGGGTTCATAACCTGCTGAGCCAAGACGGGAATTCCCAAAGCTGGTTTTTCCTTTTTTTTTTAAATCATTAATGTCATAGATTGAAGAATTAGGGTGACCAACTGTCCCCTAGACTTAAGGTAGTTTTTCCTGGGACACAAGACTTTCAGGGCTAAAACAAGAAAAGCCTCAGGCAAAACAGGACTAGCCGTTCATTCTGTATAGAATGCACTTTACATTTACTTTATTTAATTAATTTTTTTTTTTTTTTTTTGCCTTATCTAGGGCCGCACCCACGGCATATGGAGGTTCCCAGGCTAAGGGTCTAACAGGAGCTGTAGCTGCCGGCCTTCACCACAGCCACAGCCACGTGGGATCCGAGCCACATCTGCAACCTACACCACAGCTCACGGCAACGCTGGATCCTTAACCCACCGAGCAAGGCCAGGGATCGAACCCACAACCTCATGATTCCTAGTTGGATTCGTTCCCCACTGAGCCACAACAGGAACTCCTACATTTATTTTAAAGATAAGGTGTGAGAATTTAAAGAAACTTCCTGGTTAAGAGAGAGGTAACGCAGGAGGAAGTTTCGGAAGTTATTCACTCATTCATTCATTCCCCCCAGACTGTGAACTCCACTGCGGCAAGAACTTCTGTCTGTTTTATTCAGCATAGCATGAGAATACACTGCTGTCTGTATTTTCATGGCCTAGGACTCGGCTGGCACATTCTCCATGAATGTTTGCTGAGGGAGGTTTTATGCTAGGTGCCAATGTTTTAGTTCCTCCTGTCTTAAGGCTCAAACCACCTTGTGGCCATTTTAATAACATACTAGTGCACAGATGAGGGATTAAGATAATTTCAGATAGTGACAAATGTCATGAAGAAAATAAAGTGGAGTTCCTATCGTGGCTCAGTGGTTAACAAATCCAACTAGGAACTATGAGGTTGCAGGTTCTATCCCGGGCCTTGCTCAGCGGGTTAGTGATCTGGTGTTGCCATGAGCTGTGGTGTAGGTCATAGACGTGGGTTGGATCCCGCGTTGCTGTGGCTGTGGCGTAGGCCGGCAGTTGTAGCTCCGATTAGACCCCTAGCCTGGGAATCTCCACATGCCACGAGTGTGGACAATTTAGGCTGTGTGGTCCCAGGAGACTTGCTAAAAAGGTGACTTCTGGAGTTCCCATTGTGGCTCAGCAGGTTAGGAACCTGACAGTGTCTGCGAGTTTGAGGGTTTGATCCCTGGCTTTGCTCAGTGGGTTAAGGAACTGGAGTTGCTGCAAGCTGAGTTGTAGGTTGCAGCTGCAGCTCTGATTCAATACCTGGCTTGGGAACTTCCATGTGCCACAGGTGTGGCCGTTAAAAAAAGGAGAAGAAAAGAAAGAAAGAGAGAGAAAGAAAGAAAGAAAAAGAAAGAAAGAGAAATAAAAAAAGGGAAAAGAACAAAGAAAAAGAAGGTGACTTCTGAGTGGGAGACACCCATGACAGAGCCATCCTCAGTGCCATTGAGAGAAACATCTTAGGGGTTCCAATCGTGGCTCAGTGGTTAACGAATCCAACTAGGAACCATGAGGCTGGGGGTTCGATCCCTGGCCTCTCTCAGTGGGTTAGGGATCCGGCATTGCTGTGAGCTGTGGTGTAGGTCGCAGATGTGGCTCAGATCCCGCATGGCTGTGGCTGTGGCATAGGCCGACAGCTACAGCTCCAATTGGACCCCAAGCCTGGGAACCTCCATATGCCTTGGGTGCAGCCCTAGGAAAGACAAAAAAAAAAAAAAAAAAAATTAAAAAAAAAAGAAAAACATCTTAGGGATTCCCATCATGGTTTAGCAGGGTAATGAAACTGACTAGTATCCATGAGGATTTGGGTTTGATCCCTGGCCTCACTCAGGGATTAAGGATCTGGTGTTGCCGTGAGCTGTGGTGTAGTTGGAAGATGTGACTCAGAACCAGTGTTGCACTGGCTGTGGTGTAGGCTGGCAGCTGCAACTCTGAATTAACCCCTAGCCTGGAACTTCCATATACCCACAACCCCCGCCAAAAAAAAAAATCCTAAAGGCCAGAAAAATGCTCATGGTGGGATGTTACATGAAAAATAGAGGACTTTGGGAATTCCCAGGTGTCCTAGTGGGTTAAGGATCTAGCGTTGTCACTGCTGTGTTATGGGTTTGATCACTGGCTCAGGAACTTTTGCCACATTGTGGGCAGGGGAAGGAAAAAAAAAGGGGAAAAAGACAGGACACAAAACAAAACAAACCCTAAAAAGAAAAAGGAAAAAAAGCAGAAAAAAATACATAAAAATACCAAAAAAAAGAAAAAATAAATAAATAAAATAAAAAGCCACCCACATCTAGTGTCTCCTCTTATGTAGCAGATGAGAAACCTGAGGCTGACACAGGGGATGCAGGTTCAATCCCTGGCCTTGCTCAGTGGGTTAAGAATCCGGTGTTGCCTCAAGGTGCAGTGTGTGTCACAGACATGGCTCGGATCCTTGGTTGCTGTGAATGTGGCTGTGGCTGTGGTGTAGGCTGTAGGCCTGTAGCTGCAGCTCAGATTCAACCCCTAGCCCAGGAATTTCCGTATGCTAGGGGTTGAATCTGAGCTGCAGCTGCAGGCCTAAACCATAGACACTGCATCCTCACAGACACAATATCGGGTTCTTAACCCTCAGTTTGTTTGCTTTGCTTTTTAGGGCTACACCCGTGGCATATGGAGGTTCCCAGGCTAGGAGTTGAATTGGAGCTGCAGCTGCCGGCCTACACCACAGCCACAGCAACACAGGGTCTGAGCCAGTCTGCTACTTACACCACAGCTCATGGTAACACCAGATCCTTAACCCACTGAGCGAGGCCTGGGATTGAACCCACAACCTCATGGTTCCTAGTCGTACTCATTTCTGCTGTGGCACCATGGGAACTCCCTGTTTGTTTGTTTTTAGTGACTCTTCGTTGCACTCTTTCTCCACTGAGAGAGGCCAGGGATCAAACCCTCATCCTCACGGATACTAATCAGATTCGTTACCAGCTGAGCCACAACAGGAACTCCCTCCTTCCTTTTAAAGACCGAATAATGTTCCACTGTATGTATACAACTTAGGTGGTTTGGAATTTCCATCAGCTCCAACACAGGATTCTCATTGCCAAGCCTCTGTCCTTCCTGGGGCTGATGGCTGCCTGGTGGGGTGGGGCCCTGGCTTCAGGCAGACTTTCCCTCCTGCTTGTGTCACCAGGCAGCCTCGGGAGGGCCCTGGGAATGAAAGGCTTTGTCTAAATACCTGCTGCCTTCTCTCCGGGGCTTCAGCAGCCAGGTCAGACCCTGGGGCAGGGCAGGGCAGGGGAGCTAATGATGGCCTGCCCGGGGCTTGCTCATCCAGATGAAATGGATCTTGCTCCATGGCTGGACCTGATTATAGGGAGCCCTGTGCTTCGCCTCCTGGGGCCTGGGCCTGGCCTGGAAGCAACCTGTGTGTGCCCAGCTGTTCAGGAGCAGCTGCAGAAACAGGCAGGCTGAGGAATCCGGGTTAGCTGTTCCAAACTGCATTGACTTTGGGGACCAGAACAATAGTGAAGCCAGTGGGTTTATGTGTGATTCTCATGGTCGGGGGGTGGGGGTGACTAGTAACAACAGCCACTGTTGCCTAAAGTTTTTTTTTTGTCTTTTGAGAGCCGTACCCATGACATATAGAAGTTCCCAGGCTAGGGGTCGAATCGGAGCTACAATTGCTGGCTTACGCCACAGCCACAGCCACAGCCACATTTGATCTGAGCTGTGTCTGCAGCCTACACCACAGCTCACAGCAATGCTGGATCCTTAACCCAGTGAGCGGGGCCAGGGATCAAGCCCACATCCTCATGGCTACTAGTTGGGGGAGTTACCGCTGAGCCACAATGGGAACTCCCTCCCTGAGGTTTTAATCTGTTAAGCCGGGGGCATGCATTATCTCATTTAAGCTCACACAGCTCTAGAAGGTTGGTACCGTTCATGCCATTTCACAAAGAAGAAAACTGAGGCTTGGAGAGCCTTACACAGCTGGTTAATGGCCCAGCCTTGTTCTGTGCTGAAACTTGATCTCTCAATCGTATTTCTGCTATTGCGTGGGACTTTCTTTGGCAGCTCCCTGGTGGAAGGCAGATGAGGTGGCCAAGTGGATGGAGATCTATCTGCTTTCCTTTCATGGACCAGGGCAGCAACTCTCGTAGCTGCTTGGGGCACCTGCCTCCAAACATCACATGAGGGCCACTGCTGTAGTTCACCTCGTTTATTTTACAGATGGAGAAACTCAGGCCCTAGGAGGGGCAGGGGACACTCCGACAGAGTCTATGGCAAAACTAGGATTAGGACCCAGGTCCAGGATTTCCAGTTGTGGCTCAACAGGTTGAGAATCCGACTTGTGGAAGTTCCGGTTGTGCCTCAGAGGAAACGAATCTGAGTAGCATTCATGAGGATGCAATTTCGATCCCTGGCCTCACTCAGTGGGTTAAGGATACAGCGTTGCCGTGAGCTGTGGTGCAGGTGGCAGTCGTGGCTTGGACCCCGTGTTGCCATGGCTATGGTGTAGGCTGGCAGCTACAGCTCTGATTTGATCCCTAGCCTGGGAACTTGCATATGCCATGGGTGGGGCCCTTAAAAAGACAAACAAATACACTAACAAAGAAACAAGAACCCAGGTCCAGCCTCCCAGCCGTGCTCTTTTCCTGGTGCCCATGTGGCCTCCTGGATCTTGTGTGTGACTCATGGAGGCAGGAGGACACTCTAGGGCCTCATCTGCTGGATCTGCTGGGCCTGGACCCCCACCTACAGTGACACCCCCCGCCCCCCACGCCCCGCTTGAGGAGGGAGAGGCAGAGGTGACCGGTAGTGGAGCAGAGAATAGAATGCAGGCTTCAGTTCTGACTCTGCTGCTGCCTTGCTGTCTGGCCTGGACAGCTCTGCTCTCTACAGGCCTCAGTTTCCCCTTCTGTACATTGAGGGGCTTCTGACAGTTTGGGCTGCAGACACTGGAGAGGGGAGGAGGACTGGTTAGATAGGAGGTAGCGTGTGCATGCAGAGGAAGGGAGGAGCCCCTGGGCCCAGCACAGCCTGCCTTGCCCCCCTCTCCTCCAGGAAACACCCCAGCTTCTGCCGCCTACACTCCCACTGCTGGCCAGGGGACGCCGCTTGGCCTGAGCGTGTCCAAGCCTTAGATGACAGAGTTCTTGGTCCCCAGGGCTGCCCTCGGGCTGGTGGCTGCCCTTGCAAGACATCCCCTCGCCCCAGGGATGGCGCTGGCCTCATGTGGGCTTGGAGGAGGCTGAGCTCCTGGGGGGGCAAACACGCACACGCCTCACACGGCAGGGACTCTCACAGCTGGAGAGAGGCCCAAAGCAGTTCTGATTTTTGAGGCTCCCTGTAAGTTAAAAATGAAGACATGCTGGAATTCCCAGGTGGCACAGTGCGATCAGTGGGACCCTGGGATAAAGGTTTGATCCCTGGCCCAGCACAGGGGGTTAAGGATCTGGAGTTGCTGCAGCTGTGGCTGAGATTGCAACTGTGGCTCAGATCTGATCTCTGGCCTGGGAACTCCATATGTCACGGGGTGACCAAAAAAGAAAAGGAGGCAAAAATGAAGACATGCTGGCCACAATTGTGGTGTGTTTTACGTGTTTCCATTTAATACATTAATATCTTTAATACACATACATTCGCAAACCCAGTGCAGTTGAGGGATTCATACAATAATTGCAGGGATTAGAGAAGATATGTGGTCACAGTGCCATGCTGTCTGGCAATGGGATAGCGTTTAAAATTGTAGGATGAGAAGTTCCCATTGTGGAGCAGCAGAAACAAACCTGACTAGAAAAGAACCCCACTAGTATCCATGAAGACGTGGGTTCAATCCCTGGCCTGGATCAGTGGGTCAAGGATCTGGCTAAGGTGCCCCTTGAAAAAAGGTCTTGGAGTTCCCATTGTGGCTCAGAAGAAATGAACATGACTAGTATCCATGAGGATGCAGTTTTTATCCTTGACCTCACTCAGTGGGTTAAGAACCTGGTTTGTCATGAGCTATGGTGTAGGTCACAGACTTGGCTCTGGGCATTGCTGTGGCTGTGGTATAGAACGGCAGCTGTAGCTCTGATTAGACCCCTATCCTGAGAACCTCCATATGCCACAGGTTCTGCCCTAAAAAAAAAAACCCAAAAAATTAAAAGCTAAAAGTAGTATTGTAGGATAAGCGTCCTGTTCTTTCCCCAAGACTAGACATTCAGCCCCGTTTGAGTATCCATTATTTTCTCAGATTTTATTATGAAAGCTTTAAAGCAACCGGAAAGGATTTTTTTTTTCTTTTTAGAACTGGACCTGCAGCAGGTGGAAGTTCCCAGGCTAGGGGTTGAATCGGAGCTGTGGCTGCCGGCCCATACCACGGCCACAGTAACGTAGCATCCAAGTTGCGTCTGTGACCTATACCGCAGCTCACAGTAATGCCGGATCCTTAACCCACTGATTGAGGCTAGGGATCAAATTCACATCCTCATGGATCCTAGTCAGCTTCATTTACCACTGAGCCAGGACGGGAACTCTCAGAAAGGTTGAAACCATTCTGCAGTAGATACCTATATCCTCACCAACTGGAATCTACAGTGAACATTTGCAATATTTGCTTTATCACATATCCATCCTCTTTTTCTTTTTTTGCCATGCCTGCGGCCTAAAAGTTCTGGTAGAGGGATCAAACCTGTGCCACAGCAGTGACAACACCACATCCTTAACCTGTTAAGCCACCAGGGAACTCCTATCCATCCATCTTTCCATTCACCCATCAGTCCATCCAAATCCATCCATTCACTGATTCATCTTTTTATCCCCCCATCCATCCATCTGTTTTTTGATGCATTTTTGAGGCTCATGAATGTGAGTCCTCCTCCTTCTCCCTGACAGTTACAGGCCTTGCTGTGCGTGTACACACACACACACACACACACACACCCCTACATGTAAAAACCCTCATGTGCACACCATGCATGATTTTCCCATGTTCCCCAATTCCCGCACAGCCTCTCCTTGCACATATCCACTTGAATTCCCATATGCAAACACTGTACATAATCATCTGTGCACACACAAACATAAAGCTACACACACCCATGCACATACATGCACACACGGTGTCCACATGTGCATTCATCACAGAACTTTGACATCCCTGAAGGAAGCATACATGGAGTTCCTGTCGTGGCTCAGTGGTTAATGAATCCAGCTAGGAACGATGAGGTTGCGGGTTCGATCCCTGGCCTTGTTCAGTGGGTTAAGGATCTGGCGTTGCCCTGAGCTGTGGTGTAGGTTGCAGATGTGGCTCGGATCCCACGTTGCTGTGGCTGTGGCAAAGGCCGGCGGCTACAGCTCCTGTTAGACCCCTAGCCTGGGAACCTCCATATGCCACGAGTGCGGCACAAAGGAAACCTCCCACAGAAGTTACCTTCCGGAGCTTTACTGCCTTTGGATACAAAGCCCACCAGACTGTCACTCCAGGGGGCAAGGACTGTGTCGGCCTGTTTGCACTACACCCCCAGCCCCTGGCACCCAGCAGGTCTCTTCTGTGTTGGTTGAAAAAGGAACAAAAGTGGCAGAGCACTCATCCATGGGACAGCCTCAGGGGCGCCTGCCTCACACACACTCTGTGTGCATCCGCGCTCACACGAGCATCATGTGTCTTCGCATCTGTGTGCATATACCCCTCTGCCTGGCTCCATATTCTCTAGAGGGCATCAATTCCGGGACCTGAGTCCTTTCCTAAAGACTGGGTCACCTATGACCATTGTGACCACATCCGCTAGAAGGTGAGATCCAGATGTGGCCCCATGACTGCGTGCTCCTGAACTTGGCCCTGGGCTTCTGCATGGCAGAGGTTAAGAGAACCAGCTATGGAGTCTGACCAAACCTGGGTTCCATCTTTGCTCCGCATGTAATCAGTGTGCGTGTTTCATATCTGATGTATGTGAGTGTTACTTCTTTTTTTTTTTTGTTGTTGCTTTTTAGGGCCACACTCGTGGCATATGGGGGTTTCCAGGCTAGGGGTCAAATCGGAGCTACAGCTGCCAGCCTACGCCACAGCCACAGCAACGTGGGATCCGAGCCACACCTGCAACCTATACCACAGCTCGTGGCAACACCAGATCCTTAACCCACTGAGCGAGGCCAGGGTTTGAACCCAAAACTTCATGGTTCCTAGTCAGATTCGGTTCCACTGTTCCACAATGGGAACTCCTGTGAGTGTTACTTCTTGGAGTATCAAATTCCTAGTCTGTTAAATGGGAAAATATTTCCCATCTTAAAAGCATCTTATAAGAGATGCTCTTAGCAGGGTGCCTTGGTATTGTAAGCACTTAAAAATGGTTGCTGTGGCTATTACTATCCATGTTAATTCAGGCCTTTGCCTCAAACCTTCTTGTATCCTTTGAGGGGGAGGTAAGCATTGGTGGGGGCCGGTGTATGGAGAGAGTGGGTGGATGGTGTCTTGTGAATACCTCTCCCCAGATGCTCCCCCAGTCCCAAGCCCTAATTATCCACATGAATATTCATAATGGATAGCTTCAGCCCTGCTCTGTAAATGGGTCAGAAGCAGGAAGTGGAGGCCAGTGCAGAGAGCAAGGCCCAGGGGACAGGAGGCTCAAAGCCAGAGTGCATCTGAGTCCCCATGGACGGGAGGATGGTGAGAAGGATGAGCAAGAATGGTTGGGGGATTCTGGGGTGGAGGGGCACAGGGGGCTTGAGCAGGGGATTGTTCCCATATTGCAGATTTGGAAACTGAGGCCCAATGAGATCAGATTAGTGAACACTTAGGGTGAGTGGCCCAAGAAACTGGAGCCTTCTTCCTTGGGGATCTGCAGAGTTGAGCATCTGTCTGGGCTGGGTGACAGGCACAGGCGGATGGACCAAATGACCCCTTTGCAGGTTTCTCTCAGTGGACATAGTTTACATGGCATTACGTGGTTGGAAGAGCGGTGGTGATTCTGAATCCCAACCCTCCAGTGAGGCAGGCTCTGAAAGGCTGAGCGACTTGCCAAGATCACACAGCCACTGACTGTGATCTTGCCTGCGGAGGTGTGAGAGTCAGCGTGATTCTCACCTCTTGCAAGAGATTCAAGACTGGGAAAGAGGCTGGTGGGTTGGCCAGGATACCAAGAAATGAAGCCACTTTATCTGCCTCCTCCTTTAATCTCCTTGATGGTCCCCTGAGATAGCTGGAGTGAAAACGATGATCTCCATTTTACAGATGAGAAGCATGAGGCTGAAAGAAGAAGAGGCACCAGGACGGGGCTACAGAGTGAGTTGTCTGAGAGACGGGTCTGCCCTTCTGTGCAGGGTGTTGGCAGAATGTGAGAGGCCACCTTGCTTCCATCTTGGGTGGAGTGAGGCCGGGACAAAGCAGCACATCATGCTGCTCTGGGAAATTTCTTTTCTTTTCTTTTTTTGTCTTTTTGCCTTTTCTAGGGCCGCACCCGCGGCATATGGAGGTTCCCAGGCTAGGGGTCTAATCGGAGCTGTAGCCGCTGGCCTACGCCACAGCCACAGCAATGCGGGATCTGAGCTGCATCTGCGAACTACACCACAGCTCACGGCAGTGCTGGATCCTTAACCCACTGAGCGAGGCCAGGGATCGAGCCTGCAACCTCATGGTTCCTCGTTGGATTCGTTAACCGTTGAGCCAAGACAGGAACTGCGTGCTCTGGGAAATTTCAATCTGAAAACTCCGACGGGGCTGTCTCTCTACACCTGCAGTCCTTTTAATCCCTCCTTCCTTTCAGATAACTGCCTCTGTCTTAGAATGCTTTCTGGATGCTCACAACTGCTCTGTGAGGTTAAGCAGGCTATCTGCCCCCATTTCAGGGAAGGGGTGGAGGTGCAGGGAGAAGTGACCCCCCAGGGTGGCAGAGGATGTGAGAGAGGGGTGACAGAACAAGAGTCTCAGGTGTTGCTCACTGAGGTCTTGGGCATTTTTTATTGGACCAGATCATGGAAAAGGAGGGGTGAAAGGGTGGAAAATTTGGACCTGGGGCAGAAGTGTCAAGAGGAGCTGACCCTGGAGTTCCCTGGTGGCTTAGTGGTTTAAGGGTCTGGTGTTGTGGTGGCTCAGGTCGCTGCTATAGTGCATGTTCAGTCCCTGGCTCCGTAAGTGACACAGGCCGTGGGAGTGGCCAAAAAGAAAGAGCTGACCCTGGGGTGGGCGGCCGTGAGATGGGTTGGCTTCAGACTGCAGGGCGGTGTCATTCCAGGCGTAGAGGATGCCTGGTAGAAGGTATCAGTGAAGAGCTATTTCTGAATCAGACTGTCCATCACAGCAGAATGAGGAAACTGGGCTTGGGGTAAACAGTAGGCATTTTTTGAGCCTGTTTCCTCATCCGTAGATTGGGATGGAGTGGGAGTTAATGTACTTCTCTGCGTTACTGTAGGCCTTGAACGGGACCATTTAGGTGAAAGGATTTAGTATGAGCTTGAGCTGCGTGGTAACTTTAGTTATTTGTGAGGCCATAAAGGAGTCCCGTGTTGCAGAAACACAGCAAAGGAGGAGGTTATTTATTCCTCATGAGGTCAGGTAGTGGTTTGGGGTGTGTGTGATTCTCTTCACTGAGAAGATGTGGGATGTGAGCAAAGCTTTGATGCACAGAGAGAGGAATTAAGAGAAGAACTTTCTAGGGGGAGGGTAACCTGTGGGCAAAAGTGTGGAGGAGGGAAACTGTAGGGTATGTTTGCAGAACAGTCCTGGCACAATTAATGGCCAAGCCTGGCACCCCATGAGTCACCAAGGACGTGGTCAGGCTGGATCTTTGACCCTGGGGCCAGCTTTGAGGCACTCAGATTTTCTTCCCTAACATTATCCCTTCTATGGTTGAGTGAGGAGAGGGTCGGAAGGTGAACTGAGAGTAATTACAGAGCCCTGCTTCTGAGACTCTCCCACCTACTCCTGTGGGACCATCCAGCAGGAATGTGACCCACTCTCCTCTCCTGAACTCCTTAGCCGGGGGCCAGGTTTGGGCATCCCTGAGGAGCGATGAGCCAAGGAGTAGGAGTGGCTCCCGGGAGCGTGTGGTCCAAGACAGGAGTCAGTAGAGCCTGAAGAACAGGTGGATGGAGGGGAAGACAAATGGAAGAGTTTGAGGCCAGGTTTTAGGACAGGGCGCACACATTAGTCAAGCATCTACTATGTGTGGTAACAGCCCCCCTTTGAGGTAGGTATGTTCACTTTATAGGTGAGGAAACTGAAGCTCAGAGAGGTGAAATGACTCCCCCATTTCTTTGTCCAATAACTCATCATTCAACACTTAGGCATTGGGCAGAGGTTCTAGGCCGTGGGCTGAGGTGCCAGGGGTGACCAGCTCCTGGCTTCTGCCCCCCTGCCGTGAGGTGGGGGAATTGTGAGGTCGCATTGTGGCCTGGCTGGGACCCGAACCCACGTCTCACTATTTCCAAACCATTGCGTTGGATCCGGACATGACTCCGAGCCGGAGTCGGGTCAGGTTGCGCGGCCTCTGGAATCCCCGGTACCCCCACTTTCCCTACGGTCCCGCCCAGCGCACCTGCCTCAGGTGAGTCCCGGGAGGCCCCCCCGAACGCCACCGGAAAGCCGCGAGCTCATTCGGCAGGTGGGGCGGGGTCGGGCCGGGGCGGGGCCAGGGGCGGGGCCAGCCCGGGGCGCCCGGAGCCTGACAGGATCCCGGGCCCTTCGGTCCGCGCCCCGCGCCCTACCCCGCCGCCGACATGGGGGCCTGCCTGGGCGCCTGCTCCCTTCTCAGCTGCGTGAGTCCCGATCCCGGCGCCCGCCGGTGCCGCCTGCCCCTTCTTCGGCTTCGCACTTTTACCCTGTCTTCTTCCTCCAAATAGTTTCTCCTTTTTCCTTCCTCCAAACTTGTCTTTCTGGGCCCGCACCCCGCCTCCTCGTCCCTCCGGTCCCCCAGCTCAACGAGTCTCCCCACCCCCATCCCGGGCCCGCGGACGCGGGGGGACGGCTGGTGTCCGGGGCTCAGGTTACCGCGGGGGAGGGGGAGGGGGAGGGGCGCGCCCGGGCGGGGGAGGGGAGTGTCCCGGGCCGGCGCCCCTCCCGGGAACTGGGGAGACTGGGGCCCAGAGCCCCGGTTGGGGTGGGCCCTGCGTCCCCAGCTCGACTTGCAGTCGTCCTGGCGGTGCGCCCCCTCATTCCCCTCCCGGGCGCTCTGACTCTTTGTGTGGCCTGCCCGGTCCCTGTCTCTATCCTGTGCGCCTTTCTCTGTTTCTCTGGCAATGCCAGTCGCAGTGTCTGTCTGTCTCTGCTGTTCTGCCTCTGTGATGGGTGTTTTTCTGATATCTGTGTGTCCCTTCGTTTGTCCGCCTGTCTTTGTCCATCTAATAAGCTTCTCCGTATGTCATTGTCTGTCTCTACAGTTTGGCTTCTGGCCCCCAGGGTCTGTTAGGCGGTCCAGTCTATCAGTGTCTCTGTGTCTTGTCTCTGTCTGGTTCATTTTGGCTCAGGCTGACTCCTGGGCACTTCCCTAATGAGCCCCAGTCCCTTCCCCTGTGGGCCCCAGAGCTGAAGTGGGTGGGGGTGTGGGGGGTGTGGGGTGGAAGCCCCCTCCCCCCTACCTTTCTAAGCCAGTCTTGAGCGAGGTGGGCGCTGGTTGCCACTGGCCCAACTCTGGGTGGGAAAACCCAGGAACGGAGGGAGGCTGGGGTGTGCAGGAGGAGGGAGTACCTGGTCGCCTGGGCTTGGGGACCTGGGAAGCAGCCGGCCTCTGTTTTGGGGCTGTTGCCAGCAGAGGGGAGGAGCTTCAGCCAGACCCTGCTGAGAGGCCCCTTCTCCTTTCCCCTTTCCCAGCCTCCTCTCCTTTTCCTCTTCCCCTCATTAAATCTAAGGTTCTTTCAGACAACCCCCTCCCACTCTGCCCCACACAAAGAGGAGGGGAAGGGGGGGGGTCTGGTGGCTGCTGAATCTCAGACTTCTTTTCCTTTGTCCCTGATCTGTGTGAGTGTGATAGGATGGGGGTGTAGGGGCGGGGAGCTGGGGCATCTAGAGATTTACAGCCATTTTCTGAGAATGAAATCTGCACAGAGAGTCTATAGAGTGGGTCCCTGGGCTCTCTCTTGTCCTCTCTGGGCCTGCATTTTCCCCTCTGTGAAGTGTGTGTGTGTGTGTGTGTGTGTGTGTGTGTGTGTGTACACGCGTGCATGTGCAGGAGGAGGAATCAAGAGCTGGTCCTTGAGATCGCTCCTGTCCAATGAAACCAAGGTTTGGGCTGGGGCTCCGGCCCGAAAGTGTTTGCTTCCTGGTCGGGGAAGGAGAGTTTCTTCGGAGTGGACCAGAATTCCGTCCACAGCGCTGGTCTGAGGGCAGTCGGGGGAGGTTTGCCCGGAGACCTGTTGTTTCCCTGTGCTTCTGCCTCCTGGTCTGCCTCCCTTATAATGCTGCTGGGAAAATTTAAAAAGTGCCCCGCCCTGTTCCTGGCACGTAGTGATTGCTCCAAATAGGAGGTATTGTTATTATCATTTTAGAAAGGTGGGTGGAGAATTCCCTCTGGAGCCAATGCTGGTTTCTGAGTCAGACTCCTGCAGTGCTGAGTCGGAAGGCACCTGGCAGGCCTGCTCCAATACCCAGTTTACAAATGAGAGGAAGCTGCAGCCCAGAGAGGTTAGCTGACTTGCTTAAGGTTGCACAGTGAAAGGAGGAGGAATTGCACAGTCGGGATTAAAGTCTGATTCTCAGTCTAGGTTTCTGCCTGTACGTTCCCTCCCTTCCCATCCTGGGTGCTGAGGGACAGGGTTGGCCCAGAGCAGAATTGGGAGATTCACTTAGTGAGTGTCTAATATATCTGCAAGGGACCTACCCTTCCTGTCAGCGGCCTCCCCCTGGGGTTCTGAACTCTGACATTTGCTGAGTACTTACTGCATGCCAGGCTCAGCCTTTCACCCATTACCACCCCGCGCATGACATAGCTATCCAATTTTACAGATAATGATACTGACAGTAGCCGTCACTTACTGCGTCCTTACTGCAGGCCCAGAGCTGTCCAGTGGTAACCCAGACCCAGCAATGTAGTGAGCGCTCTCTCTATATATATCCCTTCATTTAATCCTCACAACCATCCCGATGAGGCAGTTGCTGTCTTCCTCATTTCACAGCTGAAGAAGCTGGATCAGAGAGGGAAGGTGATTCCCCACAGCCACACAGTATTAAGTGGTGCAGTTATTAATAGCAACCGGGAGTTCCCGTTGTGGCACAGCGGTTAACGAATCTGACTAGGAACCATGAGGTTGTGGGTTCGATCCCTGGCATCGCTCAGTGGGTTAACGATCTGGCGTTGCCATGAGCTGTAGACACGGCTCGGATCTGGCATTGCTGTGGCTCTGGCATAGGCTGGCAGCTACAGCTCCTGTTAGACCCCTAGCCTGAGAACCTCCACATGCCGTGGGTGCAGCCCTAAAAAGACAAAAGACAAAAAAAAAAAAAAATAGCACCCGTTTCAATAGACATTTGCCACACAGGAGTGAAGTTCTAATGGGGGTGAGTTGCCAGGCATCTTCAAGGGGAAATTTTTTTTTTTTTTTTTTTGCTTTTTAGGGCTACATTGGCAGCATAGGGAAGTTCGCAGGCTAGAGGTCTAATCGGAGCTATAGCTGCCGGCCTATGCCACAGCCATAGCAACATGGGATCTAAGCCATGTCTATGACCTACACCACAGCCCATGGCAACACTGGATCCCTAACTCACTGAATGAGGCGAGGGATTAAACCTGCGTCCTCACAGATACTAGTTGGGTTTGTTACCACTGAGCCACAATGGGAACTCCAGGGGCAACGTTTTGGAATACCTAGGTCAGTGGGGAAAACTTGTGTAGCCTTCCTGCCATGATGCATTTGCATCTGCCCATCGTGGCTCTCTTGGTCAGCATTTATACCAGGCGGAAGGTGAGTCCTGGCTGGGAGGAGATAAGGTGGGCCCACAAGGGATGGGAGTCTCCAGCCAAGCCCACCCATGGTGATTTGGACAGTCAGCAAATATTTAGGGAGAGCCTTCTAGAGGAGAGGGAACGTGAAAGACCTTTGGGTCACACTGATTGGTCTGGGTCTTGGCCTGGCCTCCTCTCAGCCAAGTGACTTGAGAGCCTCTCTCCTTGTCTATAAAGTGGAGAGAACCATGGCCCGCTGAGGGATGTAGTTAGCATGATGCTGGCGCACGTTGGCTGCTCCGTCAGCAGCTGTGAGTGATAGACTGTTGGAGACCGCATTCAAGGAAGAGGGGAAGCTGATGAAACCCAGGGCTGTCTGATGGGCGCCAGGCCACTTCACAGCCCTGCCCAGAAGCCACAGGGGAGAAAAGAGCCTTGTCTAAGGTCATACTGCAAGCTGGTGGCAGGGTTAGGACAGGGCCCTTGCCTCTTTGCACTGTGTGCTTTGAGTAGTTTTGGGTGACCTCTTCTCTCCTGTGTTTTGTACTAGGGTGGCTCCGCCAGTTATGGGGTTCCATGGAGCCTTGCAGCTCAAAGATGCCAAGACCCAGGGATTTCTAAGTTCTGAGTTTTCCATTGCCTTTTTTTTTTTCTTTTTAGAGCTGCACTCGATGCATATAGAAGTTCCCAGGCCAGGGGTTGGATCGGAGCTGCAGCTGCCGGCCTGCATCACAACCACAGCAGCATCAGATCCAAACCTCATCTGCCACCTATGTCATAGCTCACGTCAATGCCTGATCCTTAACCCACTGAGTGGGGTCAGGGATTGAACCTGTATCCTCATGGATACTAGTCAGGTTCTTAATCCATTGAGCCACAATAGGAACTACCCATGTTCTCAGTTCTGAGAGCCTGACCGATGCTAAGATTCTGCATTAGCCAGGCTCTTAGTGTTCTGGTGCTTTTCCATGGCTGCCTTTCCTCTTAATGCTTTTGGGGAGGGTACAGGGCCCTGTAATCTGAGTGCAGGAACAACTTTGTAGTCTGCCTTGGCTTTTCTGTTGCATCACAAGCAGAGCCTGTGTTGCTGTCAGTCTAGTGGTTTTCATCTTTCCTACCTCTGTAACATTCCTTGGAGTCACTAGGCCACCACTCTCCCCTGGTTTGGGACATTAAGCTTATTTACAGTTTCTTGATATTCTAATAAGCTCATACAACCGAAATCTTTGTGCCTATTTTAGTTTTTTTTTCTTAATTTAAAATGTTTAGGAGTTCCTGTCATGGTGCAGTGGTTAATGAATATGACTAGGAACCATGAGGTTGCGGGTTCGATCCCTGACCTTGCTCAGTGGGTTAAGGATCCGGCATTGCCGTGAGCTGTGGTGTAGGTTGAAGACGCGGCTTGGATCCCACATTATTGTGGCTGTGGCGAAGGCCGGCAGCTACAGCTCCTGTTAGACCCCTATCCTGGGAACCTCCATATGCTGCGTGTGCGGCCCTAAAAAAGGCATAAAGACAAAAAAAAAAAAGGTTGATTTTTTAATAATAAAACCAACTTTATTGGGGTATAATTTATATGTAACCATATTTAGTTACAAATACCCATTTAAGGGTTACCATCACATCTGTTCCATCCAGCAGAAAGATTCCCTCTTAGGCAAGTACCGCATTGTATTGATGGGCATGTAATTTCAGCTTTCCTCTATTATTGTCCTGGTGTGAACAGTGCCACAGTGGACTTTCGTGTGTATGTATGTGTGCACGTGTCTGCCTTTACTCCTGTGGGCCTTACTTCTGTAGGAAGAGGTTCTCGTGGGAGTGATCCCCAGAGGTAGAGTGGGGGTCAGAATGTTTGAACAGCTCCAAGGATGCTCCAGAAGCAGCTGGGGGCTGTGTGCATTTTTCTCTCCCTGACCTGATCTCTCTGGCTACCGGCCAGACCCTCGGAAATCCTGAGGTTTCAAGTGTCAGTGACACCTGGATTTTGATCTCCAAGACCCAGAGTGAATTGGAAGGCCAGCTCCCCGACTGCAGTGTGGCAGCTTTTTTTGGATCTCAAATGCCTCCAACTGAAATAGTAACAAGCCAGAGCCGGGCCCTGACCTGAGTCCTTGAGCACTTGGTTTCTGAGATCCCTGCCTGTTGGTCGTTCTTGGTTGTCTTGGGCACTGAAGGGACTGTTTTCAGCACACTGCACTGAAGGAGTGTTTTGAAATTAAATGAGACTGCCCTCCATGATTTAGCAGGCCCTGGTGCAGACAGATGTGACCTCAAATCCCAGCTTACTCATCTTGCTTGCTTCGAGACCTTGGTCATGTCATCTCTCTAAGTCAGTTTCCCTGCTTGTAAATGGGAGGTTACAACATACTGCATAGTGTCAGTGAGGCTTAAATCTAGAGAAAGTGCTTATCAAAGTGTCTGGGACAGAGTAACTCATCATAAAGGGAGGCTATCACTATTATTCCTTGGATCTCAGCACTGCTGTCCACTTGCTCTGTGACTTCTGGCAAGTTTCTTAACCTCTCTGATCCCATAATGCTCTTTATGGTTTATAAAACTCTTTTTCTGGCATTTGCTTATCTCCTCACCACCATCCCCTAAAGGTGGCCATGGATATGAGTCAGAGCTTGGGGCGGGGCTGCAAGATATAACCAGAAATTGCTGCATGGGTGGACGGACTGTTATGATATGGCTCATGAGGAAAAAGGCCATTCTGCACTCATTTAGCATCTGTGTTGTATTTGGCTTTGTGGGTGGGAGAGATGGGTAGGAAAGTGCCTTTCCAGGGGCATTTCCGGCCTGGGGGAGAGGTGAGGGGGAGACGGGAAGGCAGCTGCACCTCAAGTAGAGTGGGCTGTACCCCTTGTGCCCAGTCCAGAGCGTAGGGGTTGGGGTTTCAGAGGAGTAGGGGTCCCTTTTCAGCCTGCTTTCCACAAAGCTGATCGCTCAGCATAAGGCTGTTCCTGTCCCTCCCAGCTTTGGGAGGTGATGCCCAACGGCAGTGGATGCCCACTGCTCATACGACGAGTACCTGGGTCCTGCACTTGGCTGACCTCCCCAGTTACTTGCTCATGAAGCTTTGGCCACAGGGCCTTCTTTCCATTCCTCCAGTGCTCAGCTCCTGCCAGCCCCAGAGCCACTGCAGGCTCTGTTCCCCCTGTCTGGAACACTTTTCCTTCCTTCTGGCCAGGAGAGCGAATCTTCATTGTTCAGCTCTCAGCTTAAATGTTACTTCTTCAGGGAAGTGACCCGCCACCCCCAATCCAAACTAGACCCCTGCCAGTCACTCTTGTGGCAGCATGTGGTTTCTTCAAACTTGCCTTGAGGGGTGTAATGATTCGTGGAGTATCTTTCCTGCTCTTGGAAACTCCCGGAGAATGGAGCCTGTGCCTTTCTTGCTCTCTAGACTCTTAAATACCTGAATGAAGCACTGGGGCTGGGAGTTTCCGCTGTGGCACAATGGGATCAGTGGTGTCTCTGCAGTGCCAGGTTGCAGGTTTGATCCCTAGCCCTGCATAATGGGTTAAAGGATCCGGTGTTGGTAGCAACTGCAGTTGTGGCTGGGATTTGATCCCTGGCCCTGGAACTCCACATGCCATGGGACAGCCAAAAAAGAAAAGGGAAAAAGAAAAAAGAAGAAAAGAAAAAAAGAGAGACAGGGTCGTCTGGGGGAAGAGAAACAGTTTACGAGATATACCTGGGTGTGGCCTTATTTCCTCCAAGGCTGGGCCATAGACCTGGCCCCAGAGGAGGGAGGCTAGAGCTGTGAATGGCAGCGTGGCATCACCAGCTCCCGAGGGAGGGAGGGGGCTGACAGAGGGCAGAGGAGACTGAGAGTGAAAGGTCTGGACCCTGCCGTCCCAAACTGGTGCACCCCGAGCGGGATATCAGAGCCACTCACATTCTTCATTCTGTTCAGTTGGCAGATGTTGACTTATCAGCGCTTGCTGTTTCTCGAGGTCTCAACATATGTCTGGTTCATTGCCAGACACTTTACATTTGCTCAACAGATTGTCACTGAGCTCCTGATGGTGTGCCAGTCATGGTTCCCATTTCTGGGGACACCAGGGTGAACAAAACAGACAAAAACCTTTCCCCTGGTGGGGCTTGCATTGCTATCGGTGGGGAGGGAGGCAAAAAGAAGCGAACTAGGAAGCCAATCAGATGGTAGGAAATGCCGTGGAGAAAAATAAAGCCGGGAAGGGGGGGAAAAGAGCCTGAGGGAGTTATAATTTAAAAATCCTAGTTGGAGTTCTGTTGTGGCTCAGAGGGTTAAGAACCCAACTAGTATCTGTGAGGATATGGGTTCAATCCCTGGACTCGCCGGGTGGCTTCAGGATCTTGTGTTGCCGTGAGCTTTGGCATAGAACGCAGATATGGCTCAGATCTTGCATTGCTGTTGCTGTGGTGTAGGTCGGCAGCTGCAGCTCTGATTCAGCACCTAGCCTGGCAATGAACATATGCCACAGGTGTGGCACTGAAAAAAAAAAATCCCTATTTTATCCTTAGAACTGCCATGTGAGAAGTAGGTAGTTATGATTCCCATTTTATGGAAGAAGAAACTGAGGTTCAGGGAGGTTGAGTATAACATCACATAGCTAATCAGTGACAGAGCTGGCCTCCTGGATTTTTTTTTTTTTTTTAGTGCTGTACCTGAGGCATATGGAGTTTCTCAGGCTAGGAGTTGAATTGGAGCTCTAACTGCTGGCCTACACCACAGCCACAGCAACTCCAGATCCAAGCCGTGTCTGTGACCTACACCACAGCTCATGGCAATGCTGGATCCTAAACCCACTGAGGAAGGCCAGGGATCGAACCTGTATTCTCATGGATGCTAGTCAGATTTGTTTCTGCTGAGCTACAATGGGAACTCCTGGATTTTTTTTTTTCCCCACTCTGCTTCCTCCCAAATAAGAAACAGTGGCACCCCAGCTCGCTGAAGCCACAGCTGAAATAGAACCAGGTGAATCTGGGTACTGTTGCTTGCTGGCTATGTGTCCTTGTGGACCCCACCTCTTTCAGCCTCTCCCAGCCTTGACCTTCCCCTTGAGCTTGAAAGTTAAATGGGGGTAACGACAGGAGAAAAGGTCTTCCCCTTTGCAGTGTGGCACCGGCGGGCTCAGCGTAGGTTTGGAGGTATTGAATGGGCAGTTGCTGGGTGCTGCATGCCTGGGCAGGGAAGGGGAGAGGAGGCAGAGAACAAGGCGCTGTGCCCTGTCCTCCCCCAGGCGTCCTGCCTCTGCGGCTCTGCGCCCTGCATCCTGTGCACCTGCTGCCCCTGCAGCCACAACTCCACGTTGAGCCGCCTCATCTTCACGGCCTTCCTCTTCCTGGGGGTGCTGGTGTCCGTCATCATGCTGAGTCCCAGCGTGGAGAGTCAGCTCTACAAGGTGAACTGCTGCGGGACCTGGCCTCTGGGGGAGGCTCAGCTGCCAGGCGCGGGGGCCCAGCTGATCCAGAGGCGGGCAGGAGTGTCCAGTACACCAGTAATCCAGGCTTGGCAATGGGAGGGTCATTTCTTCACGTGGGGGTGGGACTTGAGTCCTACTTGGGGATTCTTCTTTCTCATAAGCCATGGTCCCCTTGGGAGCTCTCATGACTCATGATTGTCCCCTAGACACTGGCCCAGGGCAAGCTTTCCCGGCTTTATTTCTTTTTCATTTTTTAAAGTTTTATTGAAGTATAGTTGATTTAAAATATCGTAAGATCTGCTGTACAGTAAAGTGACTCAGTTATCTGTGTACACACACTTTGCCTGCTTTAACACATAAGCCCAGTTTGAGGATCCTATGTCTTTCTTTTATCTCTGTTTCGTGGCCAATGGGACAGTGAGGCCACAGGTTCTGCCATCCTAGTGTGTAGAGAGGCGTGGATCCCCTGGGGAGAGTGCTAGAAATACAGAATGTCAGACCGCACCTTGGAGACTCCAGCTCTCTCTAGGCCAGGGGAAATTCAGGGGCTGCTGCTGGAGCGGGTGTGGACAGCAGCACTTTGGGAAATCCTGCCTTGGACCGTGTCCTGGGTTCCTGGGGCTGTGGCGACTTTAGCAGAGACCCAGATAATAGCAAGATCTAACTGGAGTCTGTCCCTGGGGGCTCCCTCACCGGACTTCAAAGGTCAGTGGGTGGGAATGGAGGTGGGCAGTGGATGGAGGTGGGCTGCTTCGGCTGCCTCCTGCCCAGCCCTCCTGGGAGAGCCTCCTGCCTGTCACCCTGGGCAGAGTCACCCGGGTTCTTGGTGGGGCAGGGCCTTCCAGCAGCTCTGTCTGTTTCCACAGCTGCCCTGGGTGTGTGAGGAGGGGACCGGGTCCACCGTTATCCTGCAGGGCCACATCGACTGCAGCTCCCTGCTCGGCCACCGCGCTGTCTACCGCATGTGCTTCGCTATGGCAGCCTTCTTCTTCTTTTTCACCTTGTTCATGATCTGCGTGCGCAGCAGCCGGGACCCCAGGGCTGCCATCCAGAACGGGTGAGGAGGGGCCACACAGCAATTCAGTGACACGGTTGGGGCTTGAACCCAGGGGACCATCCTCAGCCCTAACTGGCCCTTTCTTCTGCCCCTTGGAGCTTTTTCTAGGGCCAATACAGACTTTCCGTGCCCTTCAGACTCCCTCTCCCGGTGCCTGCTCTTTGGGGATGGAGTTCTGGGGTCCGGGCCTGAGCCCCTGCCCCCTACTCAGCTCTCTTGGCTGTTCCACCCCGCCCCGCACAGGTTTTGGTTCTTTAAATTCCTGATTTTCGTGGCCATCACTGTGGGCGCCTTCTACATCCCTGATGGCTCCTTCTCCAACAGTAGGTGGCCGTGGTGGGGAGCGATGGGGGCTACCGGGAGGGAGGTGGGGCTTCCCAGGGGGAGGAGCCCTGGTGGGGGATGCGCTTGGCCTGCAAACCCCAGGCTGCTGGCTGGGTTCCTGCCCCGTCCCCAGGGGACAGTGCACTGGTGCTTGGCCATATGGCCTTCGGGCAATTTGAGGTGGGAGAACCCTCCTAGACCTGACCCATCTGTGCATGGCTAGGGGCTCCCTGAAGGAGGGCCTTTGCTGCTTCTCAGTGTCCCCAGGGCAGGGTGTGATTGTTGAATGTGTAAAATGAGTGTGAGGGAGACCCGGGCAGGTGCCTGCCCCAGGCTGCTGCCCCACAGCCGGACCCCCTCCCCTCCCTCCCCTCTCCCCACCCAGTCTGGTTCTACTTTGGCGTCGTGGGCTCCTTTGTCTTCCTCCTCATCCAGCTGGTGCTGCTCATCGACTTTGCGCACTCCTGGAACCAGCGGTGGCTGGGCAAGGCCGAGGAATGCGACTCCCGAGCCTGGTACGCAGGTCAGTTCCGCCCCGGCCTCCTCACGCGGGGGCTGGGCTACGTGAGGAGCTGGTGTCCCTGGAGCGGGATGAAGGCCTGGAGGGCATCTCAAGCTGCCTCCCGCCTTAGGGCAGGAACGTTGCAGTCCAAGGCAGTGGGAGGGAGGGCTGTGTGGGCACCGGGGCAGCCGATCGGGGGTGCTGAGGCGGGTAGGAGGAGAGCTGCCCTGGAGAGGCCTCGGAGTGCTCTGGTCGCGCGGTCCCTGCAGGACAGGCCACGCACAGCAGGACCAAACTTCCAGTGATACCTGGTCATTGAAACCACTGTGGCAGGGAGTTCCCATTCAGGCTCAGTAGAAACGAATCTAATATCCATGAGTATGCAGTTTTGATTCCTGGCCTTGCTCAGTGGGTTGAGGATCCGGCGTTGCCATGAGCTGTGGTGTAGTTTTCAGACTTGGCTCGGATCTGGCTTTGCCGTGACTGTGGCGTAGGCCAGCAGCTACAGCTCCAATTTGACTCCTAGCCTGGGAACCTCCGTATGCCGCAGGTGCGGCCCTAAAAAGACAAAAAGGAAAAAGAAACCCCCGTGGCAGAACACCTCCCTGTTCAATTCCTTCAGTTCTTCTGAACTGATCAAAAGAAAGGCTCACTTGAGGGCTGGTTTGGTTTTCAACTCCCCGATCACCACACCTCTAGTTCACTTTCCGAAAGACTTCTGTGTTCCTTGTCCCTGTTTTTATGGTGACCTTAGTTGCAGCAAGTGAGTCATTTTAGTTCGGGGTGGGGCAGGAGCTCCCAAAGGCTTGGGGATGGAAGTTTAGGAGACGCTCCTGGGAGGGGGAAGCTGGGCCCCGAGACAGGAGGACTGCCCGACAAGCCCCCTGGAGGAATGGGGGTCCCTGCCCCTCCTGACCCATCTGCCGCTGCCCCTCCCGCCCAGGCCTCTTCTTCTTCACCCTCCTCTTCTACGCGCTGTCCATCACGGCCGTGGCGCTGCTGTTCGTCTACTACACCCAGCCCGGCGCCTGCTATGAGGGCAAGGCCTTCATCGGCCTCAACCTCGTTCTCTGTGTCTGCGTCTCCATAGTTGCCATCCTGCCCAAGATCCAGGTGAGCCTGCCTGTGTCTGCCCGCCTGAAACCAGGCCCTTCAGTGTGTGCGACTTCTTGTAGGAACCTTGGGGTCCTGGGGCTGGGGCTGTCAGTCACAGAAGCTTGGGCCAAGAGTGTGGGCTCCCAGGTCAGCCTCCCTGGATTAGTCTTGGCCCTCGTGTTAACATGCTTCGTGTCTTTGGAAAAGTGCCTTAACCTCTCTGTGCCTCTCTCTTCTAATGTCGTATGGGGATAATAACACTATTTGGAGTTATTCTCAAGAGTGAGACCATGTTCGTGAATACTTAGGACAGTGCCTGGCGTATAAATATCCATTAGACATTGGTTATTGTTATCATTATTTTGTCGTCATGATTGTTTTTATGCAAATCAGGGGAACATTAGGAAGGGTCACTGAGTGATGATTCCTAGACCTCTCAAGAAGTGATGTTAGGGAGTTCCCATCGTGGCTCAGTGGTTAACGAATCCGACTAGGAACCTTGAGGTTGTGGGTTCGATCCCTGGCCTTGCTCAGTGGGTTAAGGATCCGGCGTTGCCGTGAGCTGTGGTGTAGGCCGCAGACGCGGCTCGGATCCCACGTTGCTGTGGCTGTGGTGTGGGCCGTTGGCTACAGCTCCTGTTAGACCCCTAGCCTAGGAACCTCCATATGCTGCGGGTGCAGACCTAGATAAGGCAAAAAGACAAAAAAAAAAAGAAGTGATATTAGAAGGTGCAATTCCAGTTTCCAATCCCAGGTAATCTGAGATAATAGGTGGAGGCTAAGAAAACTTTCTTTGAGTCAGTGGTATTTCACAGTTTAGGATATCGGCCCACCAGGGGTTACAGAGGTAGCTAGATAGTCTTTGAGAGTCTTTAGCAGAGGTGGGGTGTCTCCCTTTTGTCCAGAGCCTCCATTTCCCAGTGAGAAAATTGAAGCCCAGAGAGGGTGATGCTTCTGTCCCAGATCACACAGCAGTCAGTATTCGTTCAGTAAATATCTCTTGAGCATCTACCAAGCACTCTTCTAGATGTTGGGGTTACAGCTGTTAGGAAGAAGAACAACAGTAATAGCTAACAGTTCATGGCACCTGTCGTGTCGTTTATCCTGGTACCATCATCACCAGCACTTTACAGATGAGGAAACAGAGGCTTAAAGGAGTAAAGACACCACCACCCTCTTGGCAACCACAAGTCTGTTATCCAAGTCTGTGATTTTCTTTTCTGTAGAAAGGTTCATTTATGCAGTATATTAGATTACAGATATAAGTGATATCATATGGTATTTGTCTTTCTCCTTCTGACTTACTTCACTCAGTGTAGAGGGTCTCTAATTCCATCCATGTTGCTGCAAATGGCATTATTTTATTTTTTTATATGCCTGAGTAGTATTCCATTGTGTAGATATAAGAGACACACTTTTGAAGGGTTCTCAGCAGAGGAAGAAGTGGAGAAATCTGTTAAGAGAAATAATTATGGGAGTTCATGTTGTGGCTCAGCAGTTAACGAACCTGACTAGGATCCATGAGGATTTGGGTTCGATCCCTGGCCTCACTCAGTGGGTTAAGGATCCGGCGTCACTGTGAGCTGCGGTGTAGGTTGCAGATGCGGCTTGGATCTAACGTGGCTGTGGCTGTGGCTGTGGTGTAGGCCAGCAGCTGTAGCTCCGATTGGACCCCTAGCTTGGGAACCTCCATATGCTGCGGGTGTGGCCTTAAAAAGCAAATAATAATAATAATAGAAATAAAAAATAAAAGAGAGAGAAAGAGGAGTTCCCATCGTGGCTCAGTGGCTAACGAATCTGACTAGAAACCATGAGGTTGCGGGTTCGATCTCCGGCCTTGCTCAGTGGGTTAAGGATCCAGTGTTGCCGTGAGCTGTGGTATAGATTGCAGACGCGGCTCGGATCCCGCGTTGCTGTGGCTGTGGTGAAGGCCGGCGGCTACAGCTCCTGTTAGACCCCTAGCCTGGGAACTTCCATATGCTGCAGGTGCGGCCCTAGATAAGGCAAAAAGACAAAAAAAAAGAGAGAGAGAGAGAGAGAAAGAATTATGGCTCCACTTTTGGGTGGGTGAGGTGGGCAATGGGTGGCCTGAGTGAGTGGTGTGTCTTCATAAAGGGTGTGAGGTGGGATGGCCCTAGGGCAGTGGGGTTTTCTGAGGGGTCCCTTGGCTGGGTGAGAGTGGACTTGGTGGGGTCTGGTGTCCCTGGGTTGGGCAAGGTCACAGTGATGGACTCCTCTTGCCAGGAGGCCCAGCCCAACTCCGGTCTGCTGCAGGCCTCGGTCATCACACTCTACACCATGTTTGTCACCTGGCTGGCCTTATCCAATGTCCCTGGTGAGTATGGGCCTGGGTTCCAGGAGGCCCGGGTTTGTTCCTGGGCCAGCAGTGACCCTTTGGGGAGCTGGAGACCCTCCAAGGTGACTGGGACATCCCAGCCCCAACTCATTGTGAGACCACGTCTTTCAGGGAGGCGGGAGGACGCCCTCCGTTCCTGGAGCTAAGTACTGTCCCCGGGACTTGGATGGCTGGTTGTGTGTCTTGCCTGTCCATTGTCTGTCCATCTGAGCCCATCCTCAGGGCTTGCGGGCCACTCAGACCTGGCCTGCGTGGGCTGAAGGTGACCCTGCTCCACCCACAGATCAGAAATGCAACCCCCACCTGCTGACCCACTTTGGCAACTGGACGGTCCTGGCAGGCCACGAGGGCTATGAGACCCAGTGGTGGGATGCGCCGAGCATCGTGGGCCTCACTGTCTTCGTCCTGTGCACCCTCTTCATCAGGTAGGGGAGGGGCTGGCTCCTCAGAAGGAATCGTGATTGGGAGCACCGAGCCAGAAGTGAGGGGAGGGTGTGCGAGCCGGGACTCCCAGCTGGAAGGCGCCCGCAGCAGGCAGTGCGTCCAGCCCCTGGCAGTGCCGGCGGCAGTGCAGGCGGGGCTGCACCTGCCTCCTGGCCCAGGGCCCTTTCCTGCACACCCGCTGCCACATGCCCAGCTCAGTCAGGGGCAGGCAGCTGTGGGGCTAGGGCAGGAGCCTGGACTGAGGCCAGTGGGTCCAGGATCTGTCACTCATCTGCTATGTGGCCTTGGGGGTCAGTGGCTTCACATTTTGGAGCTTCAGTTTCCTCTTCAGTCAAAGGATGGATAACCTCTAATGCCCTTTATTGTGGCTTGTGACCCCACGGTCTCCCCTGAGACTGAGCAACTTATTCTTAAGATCACATGAGGGCTTTTTTTTTTTTTTTTTGGTCTTTCTAGGGCTCCACCTGCAGCACATGGAGGTTCCCAGGCTAGGGGTCAAATCGGAGCTGTAGCCACTGGCCTACGCCACAGCCATAGCAATGCCAGGATCCGAGCCATGTCTGTGACCTACACCACAGCTCACGGTGATGCCAGATCCTTAACCCACTGAGCGAGGTCAGGAATCGAACCTGCGTCCTCATGGATGCTAGTCAGATTCGTTTCCACTGAGCCACGATGGAAACTCCACATGAGGACTTTTTATTTTATTTTATTTTTTGCTTTTTAGGGTCACCCCTGTGGCATATGGAGGTTCCCAGGCTAGGGGTCTAATCGAAGCTACAGCTTCGATTAGAGCCACAGCAACACCAGATCTGAGCTAAGTCTGCGACCTACAACACAGCTCATGGTAACGCTGGATCCTTAACTCACTGAGTGAGGCCAGGGATCGAACCCACAACCTCATCATTCCTAGTTGGATTTGTTTCCACTGTGCCATGATGGGAACTCTGATGACTTTTTTAAAGGGGCATGTTAGCAGGTGCTTATCAGTGTGGACTGTGGAGCCAGACTGCCTGCATTTGAATCTGGCACTGTTGCTTGCAAGCAGTGTGATCTTGGACAAGTCTCTCAACCTTTCTGTGCCTAAGTTTCCTTATCTGTAATGGAAATAAAAATACTACCTGCTTCCTTGGATTGTGGAAGGGCTACAGATGAGTGAATATATATAAGGCACTTAGAAAGGAACTTGGCAAGTAGTAGGTGCCAAATAAATATTTTCTAGTATTGCAAAGAGCTGTGAACGTTTGCACAGCTGGGTGGCTGTGAGCAACTGTTTTGTGTCACTGGATGATAATAGTGAGTATAGTTATTGTTGACCCTGGCAGACTCACTTATTGCCTCCCTGCGGCCCAGCATATTTCCAGGTGTCACTTTCTGTATTTGCCCTTTACTCCCTGGAGGGCACCTCTGCCCTGCTCCCCTGGTTATCTGCCCTGGGTGGTGCCTTTTTGTTTATGGGCCACACACTTGCCTCCAGGCCCCTGGGCTAGAACATTTTGAGAATGTTTCACATTTTGCTTTGTTTTGCCCTTTTTCAAAACATTTTCTTGGAGTTCCCATTGTGGCTCAGTGGGTTAAGAACCTGACTAGTGGGAGTTCCCGTTGTGGTTCGGTGATTAACGAATCTGACTAGGAACCATGAGCTTGAGGGTTCGATTCCTGGCCTTGGCTCTGTGGGTTAATGATCCAGCGTTGCTGTGAGCTGTGGTGTAGGTTGCAGACGTGTCTTGGATACTGTGTTGCTGTGGCTGTGGCGCAGGCCGGCAGGTACAACTCCGATTAGACCCCTAGCCTGGGAACGTCCATATGCCATGGGTGTGGCCTTGGAAAAGACAAAAAAAAAAAAAAAATGGCAAGAACCCAACTAGTATTGATAAGGATGTGGGTTCAATGCCTGACCTTGCTCAGTGGGTTAAGGATCTGGCGCTGCCACAAGCTGTGGTGTAGGTCAAAGATGTGGCTTGGATATGGTATTGCTGTGGCTGTATTGCAGACTGGCAGCTGCGGCTCTTCCAATTTGCCCCTAGCCTGGGATCTTATGTATGCTGCAGGTGCAGCCTAAAAAGAAAAAACAAAGCAAAATAAAACAACAACAAAAATATTTTCTACAAGTTGGGATAGTTCACAAATGTCTTTCTTCTTTGTCATCTCCTTTGAATCTTTTGGAACCCTTTGACATGGAAGGGCCCATGTCACCTCTAAGGAAACTGAGACTCGATGAGGAGCAGTCACTTGTCTGAGGACATGAGCACACAGTGGCCATGGAACTTGAGCTCAGTGCCCTGCGCCCCCCCGACCCCTCAACTGGACACAAAACTGTGCTTCCTGATGTTTCTTATACTCACACCTCTGAGAGCCCGGGAGCCCGTCTGTTCTTTAGCACAATTTTTTGGGTTTGTTTTGGCTGCACCTGCAGCATGTGGAAGGACCTGGGCCAGGAATCAAACCTGTCCTGCAGTCATGACCCGAGGCGACTCTGGACCCTTAACTCACTGCGCCACCCAGGAACTTCCTTTAGCACAGTTCTTAAAATACAGGATGCAAAGAAGCATAAGCAGCCATGAGAGCCAGGGACACTGGTGATGACTCTTGCTTCCAGCTCAGTGTGCTAGATCGAGTCTCACGTACACTCGCTCTCAGCACTGTGTTTGGTGATTGGGGTGAGCTGAGGCTCAGCAGGGGGCGTTTTCTCAGTGTGATGCGGCGGTCTGGAATCTAGGTCTTATTGCACTTTTTTTTTGCTTTTTAGGGCCGCACCCATGGCATATGGAGGTTCCCAGGCTAGGGGTCCAATCGGAGCTATAGCTGCCAGCCTACGCCACAGCCACAGCAATGTGGGATCTGAGCTGGGTCTGCGACCTACACCACAGCTCATGGCAACGCCGGATCCTTAACCCACTGAGCAAGGCCAGGGATCGAACCCAAGACCTCAAGGTTCCTAGTCGGATTCATTTCCACTGTGCCACGACGGGAACTCCTTCACTTTTTTTCAAGATACAAGTTGCATTTTCAAAATTATATGTGTCTCAAACTACTAAATACTGGTAAAAACATCAAGATCTCATAGAAAAGCAATGACAGAAAAATAATTCCTCTTTCTTTATTATGAACATAAAGGGCAGGCAATGGGTAACACTCCTTCCCTAAAACAAATAAAAGAACAAATTTAAGAGCAAATGAACATTATTATGAACATTATTGGTGCTTGTAGTACCTGGTATTGTCAAAATTCTGGCCTCTGCCCACCAACGTGGAGACAGAGTTTTGGGTTAAAAAAAAATCTTTTATTGTTTTGCCAGGCAAAGGAAGTCACAGCAGGCTAACGACATAAAGAGTGTGCCCACCTTTGGGAGAGAATAAGAGTTGGTTTTATAGTTGTGAGAGTGGAAGGATCAGGGTAGATATAAGCTTTCATTCTTCAAAGCTGATGTTTAGTGGTCCCAGGACTGGTTCTGGTGGTCCTGGAATGAAGGGTCTTCATCCAGAAGTTCCCATCTTCCATTTGTTGGGGGTGTTAGTTCTGCAGAGGAGCTCAGATTTATTGTTATGTATGTTCCTTGAGGAGGAACAGGACCCTGCCCAAGGCTGCACTATTGTTTCTGGACTGTTCCTCCCTGGTCCCTGCATCCTCTCCCTTCCCTGATTAGTAACTGTTTGAACCTACCCTTTCGAACTCAGGGAAGGTCATGGAGGCTGAATGAGGCCTACTTGCTAACAGCAAAAAATGGGGGATACAGAATGGCTTTTGTGCCCAGGAGCCCTACTCGCGGTTTCATTATGGTCCTTTGCAGTACTAAATTCTCAGTGCATGTTTATGGAAAAGGCAAATGAACAACGAGAATAACAGGGTCCGTGCGTTTAGTTTCCACTCTGTGCCAGGCACAGTGCTAGGGGCCTCATCATTATGCTATTTAATCCTCCCAGCAGCCCTGTAAGGGAGGTACTGTTATCCCTGATTCTACAGACGAGGAATCCAAGGCTCGGAAAGGTTAAGTTTCTTGCCCAAGGTCACACAGGGAGTGCGGGTAGAGTTGAGAGTCAAAACACTTTGTTAACTCCTGGGGCCAGGGCTGAACCACCAGGCCGTTGGTTCCCAAGGCTCGGGGATCCTGGTGCCCACAGTCACTATGACCAATGCCACGCTGGGCATGAGGCCTCTGGTGCTGCCCACCCACCCACCTTGGCAGTGACGACCGCCCTCCCTCCCACCTTCCCCGCAGTCTGCGCTCCTCCGACCACCGGCAGGTGAACAGCCTGATGCAGACGGAGGAGTGCCCGCCCGTGCTGGAGGCCACGCAGCAGCAGCAGGTGACGGTCAGTGACGGCCGGGCCTTTGACAATGAGCAGGATGGTGTCACCTACAGCTACTCCTTCTTCCACTTCTGCCTGGTGCTGGCCTCTCTGCATGTCATGATGACGCTCACCAACTGGTACAGGTACAAGGATGGAGCCTCAGTGCCCGCGGGGCATGCTACTCGGCTTCTCCCCTCTGCCCCCGCGGGGGTTTTCCTGCTACCCGCTGAAAGCTTGGGTGTGGATGTGTCTCCCTGGGGCCCTCCATGTTGCCCGCCCCATCCGGGCCCCAGTTTCCCCACCAGAACCTAGTCCGCTCAGTAGCTGGTACCTTCGCTAAGTGCCTGGCAAGTGGAGACCACAGGTGGTGAGGGTGGGTCTGCACAGGGCAGACTGGGTTTATAGATCAGAGGTGGCGATTTGGGTTATGGGGTCAGATTTGGGATTCATGGTTGGGGGGTTAGGATTAGGGTATAGGGTCAGAGTCAAAGTCACAGGGTCAAGAATAGGAGTCATGAAGTCAAGAGCTGGGGCATATAAAGTCACAAGTTTGGGAGTTCCCATTGTGGCTCAGCAGAAACAAATCCGACTAGAAGCCACGGGGTTGCAGGTTCGCTCCCTAGACTTGCTCAGTGGGTCAAGGATCCAGCATTGCCGTGAGCTGTGGTGTAGGTTGCAGTTGCGGCTCAGATCCTGCACCGCTGTGGCTCTGGTGTAGACTGGCAGCTGTAGCTCCGATCGGACCCGAGCCTTGGAACCTCCATATGCCGCGAATGTGGCCCTGAAAAGCAAAAAAAAAAAAAAAAAAAAATTTGGTCATTTGGTTAAAATTGGGGTTACAAGGCCAGAAAGCCAGGACTGAAGTGGCCAGGTCAAGGAGCTAAGGTTAAAGTAACAAGGTTAGTGGCCAGAACTGGGGCCTCAGGGCCAAGGGTCAGAATTGAGATCAGCGATATTGGAACTGTGTGAGGAGTTTCCATGGTGGCTCAGTGAGTTAAGCACCTGACCAGTATCCCTGGCCTTGCTCAGTGGATTAAAGGATCCGGCATTGCCACAGCCTGTGGTGTAGGTCTCAGATGCTGCTCGGATCTGGTGTTGCTGTGGCTGTGGCATAGGCTCGCGGTTACGGCTCCGATTCAGCCCCTAGCCTGGGGACCTCCATATGCCATGGGTGCTACCCTAAAAAGGGAAAAAAATAAAAGAAAAGAACTGTGGTTACAAAGTCAGGGTTAGGATTATGGGACTGAGGGTCAGAGTCAAGGTTAGAGGTCAGGACTGAAGTCAGGAGCTTAAGAGTGCCAAAGTCAGAGAATAGGAGTGAGGTCATAGAATTAGGATCACAAGGTAAGTGACCAGAATCAAGTCACAATATTACAGCGTAAGACTGGGGTCAAGGTTGAAATTGAGGTCAGGGTCAGGTCTATGGTACGAGGTTAAGAGCTAAATGTCGGGTCTTAAACCAAGTGTCATAAGTATCAGAGTGGGGTGGCTAGAATTACAGGGTAAAAGCCACAGGTGAAGTCTAGGGTTACAACTGGATCATAAGATCAGGGCCAGGACTGAGGTCACAAGATCAGGGACCAGGCTCACTGCGATGATGGTATGTTCCAGACCCGGTGAGACCCGGAAGATGATCAGCACGTGGACCGCCGTGTGGGTGAAGATCTGTGCCAGCTGGGCGGGGCTGCTCCTCTACCTGTGGACCCTGGTAGCCCCCCTCATCATGCCCAACCGTGACTTCAGCTGAGGCAGCCGCCTGCAGCCAGCCCACCCGGTGCCTCGGGGCTCAGAGACAGCCAGGCTGAGCCCTCGCCCTGCCCCACCTCCAGGACTCGCGCCTGAGCTGGGGCCCCCTTAGTGCCTTTGGGGAGGAGGAGCGTCAGGCCTGTCCCTCCTGCTCCCTGCTCCCCCAGCTGCCTCATTTCCCCTCGCCCACACTTGCCCTCTTGGGAAAAAGAGCCCCATGACCTAAGGCTCCCCAGAAGAGGGTCCTGAGGGAGAGAAATACTGAGAGCTGCTCAGAGAGGGGGAGCGCTCGCCTCCATGGGGTGCCCAGCACTTAGGCCCAGGTATTCCTGACCACGTCCCCCAGGGTGCCCCGTCCCCCTACTGGACTCTGTGCCTTACTGAGTCTCTGAGACTCTGCCAATAAAGAAGCCAGTGCGTGTGTCTCCCGTGTCTGTGCCCCTCCCCCTGGGGGTTGGCCCCATCCCATCTGAGACCAGTGTGGGGGATGGAGACGGAATGTCAGGGCCCGGGGGGTGCTGCCATGTAGGAATCAAACCACAAGGGGCCTCGGAAGCCAGACAGAGGGGCCTGGGCTCTGTCCCCTGGCTCATGGAGAGCCTGGGAGTGGGGCTACTGAGGAAGGAGGGGCTTGGAAAAAGGGAGCCTGGGAGGTCAGAAAAGGGGCGCCTGGGGTCATGTCCACATGAGGTATGATGAGGCCAGAGCCAGGAGGGGAGGGGGTATGCAGGTGGTCTTCGGGCTAGCTTACCAGTGCCCACCCTGAGGTCCTGCCACCCCTGACCTGCCTTCATGGTCCTGCCGAAGAACTAGTCACCACCCTCTACTTCTTCCTGCCATGGTCGGTTTGTACCTGCTCTGAGCTGGGTGCCAGGGGAACTCAGAGAGGACTCTAACCAGTCCCCAGACCACAGGGCATGGTGGGGAGGAGCATGCGCTCTGGGGTCGGCCAGGCAGGCCTGATCTGCTCATTTGCGGAAGCTGGGGCTCCTGTGGGGCTCCGGGCAAGTCTTTCCCCTCTGGACCCCCAGCTCCTCATTCACCAGATGGAAAAGCCCCACCCACTCCCAGCTGGTGTGAGTCTCGGGTGAAGTAAGATTCCCAGTTCTGAAGGTGAACAGTGATGCACGGACAGGCTCCTGGCTGGGGCCCCGAACCTGCTCTTGGTGTTGCGATGCCCACCGTAGGTCAGTCACCCCTTCCACTTGTGGGGATAACCAAGAACAACTGACGTGATTGCGATTTGCCGGGTGCTGGGACATGGTGGGCAGGGGCACAGCCCACTTCTAAGGAGCTCCAGGGTGGGTCGTGGGCGGAGAGGGCGGGCTGCGCGGATGCACGGAGGAGGCACCTGGCAGGGCACCCGTCAGGACAGTGGGAGGCACCCAGATCAGGAGGAACGCAGATGCCCGAGGGAGAGGACACGGCCTGTGAGCAAAAACAGAGGGCGGGGTGTTTGAGGACGAGGGAGCAATGAAGTGTGGCTGGGGTACAGGGAGAGTGTGCAGGGTTCAGGAGGTTCTGTGACCTTTGGAGAGGTGGGCGGGGCCAGAGTCACACAGCCCCTTGGGGGCCGTGGTGAGGAGACCAGACTCTGTCCTCAGGGTAGAGGGGAGCCATGCAGGGTACCTGCTCTGGGCTGGGTGCCGGGGGAGTTCAGAGAAGAGAGACCAATGAAGTTTGTGTGTGTATGGGTGTGTTTTTAGGGCCGCACTTGTGGCATATGGAGGTTCCCAGGCCAGGGGTCTAATTGGAGCCGTTGCTGCCGGTCTACGCCACAGCCACAGCAAAGCCAGATCCGAGCCGCATCTGTGACCTACATCACAGCTCACGGCAATGCCAGATCCTTAACCCACTGAGCGAGGCCAGGGATCGAACCCGCAACCTCATGGTTCCTAGTCGGATTCGTTTCCACTGCGCCACGACGGGAACTCCAGCAATGAAGGTTTGGAGCAGGAGAGAGGCAGTGAAGGTGTGAGCTGATCACGAGGAGGCCCTGGAAGGGTCTAGAGCGGAGCTGTGACGTGGTCAGATGGTTATTTTGGAAAGACTTTCCTGGATGGAACAGAGGGCGCAGCAGCTGGAGGCAGATGCCCCTCGTCTCCTGCTGTCCGGCATCAAGGCTTCCACACGTCCCCCCGTCCTTCCCTCCTTCCTCTCCCTCCCCCCGCGCCCCGACCTTTCCTCCATCTCCTCTTCTCCATCCTTCCTCTTTCTCATTTCCGTCCTCTTTCCCTTCACATCCCTCCCCTCTCACTCTCCTTTGTCACCTCCCCTCCTTTGTCAGCCTCTGGGATGGGCTGTAGGAACCCAGCTCTTTATGTCTGCCAGCCCTCCACGGGCGGCTTCCCTGCTACAGTGCTAATGGCGAAGGAGTTCCCTCATCCCCGAGGGCCTGTGCTGCCTGGACTCCTGCTGCCTGGCTTGTGGTCGCTGCAGAGACACCAGCGGCAGCCTCAGCCCAGCCTGCCCTGGAGCAACTTTGGACCCAGTTGTAGAACAAATATCTGGGCAGGGTGAGTGCAAAGCCTGTAGATCACGTGCAGAAACAGTGCGATGAGCTGTCAAGGGCTCTAGGCTCCACTCCAGTTCCGTCTCCATCCCTATCTCACACTGTCTCAGTCCGTGAACTTAGGCAACACAGTTGCTCTCTCTGGGCCTCAATTGCAGCTTCCGTAAAACGGCAAAGGTAGATATTTTGTAAACCATGAAGCATTGTTCTTTCATGAGGCAAACACTGTGGTTAACCAGCAGGCATTCCCAAGCCCTGTCTCCCTTTCCTGCCTCCATTGCAAAGGCAGGAGCAGCCAACTGTCACTTTGCAGCTTCCCTGAGAGTTAGAAGTGGGCCTCTGACAACATTCTGGCTAATTAGACCCCAGTGGGAATGCTACGGTGCAATTCCAGGAAAGTTTCTGATTTTCTTTTACAAAACACTATTCATTTTTCCTTTTCCTATTTTAACACAAATATGGTGCCTGGAGCCACAGCAGCTGTCTTGCGACATTGAGGCAGCAAGCCTGAGGAACCAGCATGTTGAGGATTGTTGAACAGAAAAATAGAAGGAGTCTAGGTCCTTGATGCACCTTTGAGCTGCTGCATCAACCCTGCTGTGCCCGACTCCAGACTTCTGTTATATGAGGAAAACAAAAGCCAATATATTTAAGTCCCTGTTTGTTGGGCATTAAGTTCCTTGCAGCTGAATGCATTTCTAAATGAAATAACATGCAAGATGGTGATTCATTTTAGTGATAATAAAAGTAACAAACAGGAGAAACTTATTTCTATTACTCGAGACTATGGGCTAGCAAGAATGTTGCACCCTTCCCCATATATGTGTATATTTATAACTAAATGTATACCGTATATGTTCATGTTATATATGTATACGTTTATTAGCAGGATAAATTGTGACAAGATGGTTTTTTGAGGTATTAATTTTTTTCTCTCCTTTGCCAAACGCAGGGGAGGTTCTGGACCTCCTTGCCTTGGGGGAGGTCTGAGGAACAGTAGGGAGAGAGGGAGAGGTTACCTGCAAGGTGTACTCTCCCTCCTACCTTTGGTAGCTAAAAGTTCAAGTTTGCTGTGGAGTTTCTGGAGAGTGGGGGAGGGGCGGTGATGGGGGCAGCAGAGGTGCCTCCTGGAGGGCGAGGCGAGAGTGAGGGCCTCAGAGGAACTTAGAGATGGGGTGGTTCTTCCCAGACCCCAGAGAAAGTTTCTGAGGGCCGTGGGTTCTATGGGCAAAGATGGGGGAGCTGGCAGAGCCTGGGGGACAGGTGAGACCTCAGGGAGAAGCACAGTCCCCAGCGCTGCCCAAGGGGCCCACGCCTCCCTGCCCTGACACCAAATCTTCCTCGCTCTGCCCACTGCCTTGCCGCCACCCCTACAGGGGACCATGTGTGTTGAGGAGGACAATGAAAAATAGCTGAGGTTGAATTTCCCACCAGTCTGGCTGGCTGGGTCTTTGTTTTTTGTTTTGTATTTTGTGTTTTTTTTGCCTTATCTGGGGCCACACCCACGGCATATGGAGGTTCCCAGGCTAGGGGTCTAACAGGAGCTGTAGCCGCCGGCCTACACCACAGCCACAGCAACGCGGGATCTGAGCCGCGGCTGCAACCTACACCACAGCTCATGGCAACGCCGGATCCTTAACCCACTGAGCAAGGCCAGGGATCCTTAACCCACTGAGCAAGGCCAGAGATCCAACCCACAACCTCATGGTTCCTAGTCGGATTCGTTAGCCACTGAACCGCAATGGGAACTCCTGGCAGGGTCTTTGGATAGAAGAAATTTCATATAAAACAAATGAGCAGGAGACCCCATTGTGGCTCAGCGGGTTACAACCCAGGTAGTGTCCGTGAGGATGCGGGCTCGATCCCTAGCCTTGCTCAGTGGGTTAAATATTCAGCGTTGCCGTGAGCTGTGGTGCAGGTCGCAGATGCAGTTGAGATCTGGCATTGCTGTGGTTGTGGTGTAGGCCCCAGGGAGCTCCGATTCAACCCCTAGCCTGGGAACTTCCATGTGCTGCAGGTGTAGCCCTAAATAAATAAATAATAAAACAAATGAGCAGATGCTCTGTTTCTTGCACACACCTGTGAACTGAGATTGTATCCTCTTTAAAATAATTACAGATACAAGGCATATTTATGGCAACTCTGTCCCACCAGAAAACAATACAGAAGTATGAAAGGCATTCATCTACTTCATTTTTTTTCAAGCGGCAGCCCAGAATTCTATTGAGTGAATATTGTCTAATTTAGCTAATCCTCAACTGATGTGCATCTACATTGTTTTCAGTGGTTTTCTTTTTTTGTTGGTTCGATTTTGTATTTCCTACCACCAGTCACTGTGTTCGTTTATTCTGGCAGCTTGCTGAGCTGCGGGAAGAATGTGGACTTCAGAGCCGAGATCCTCTAGGTTTTTATCTCGGCTTTGCCCCGGTCTCTCTGGGTCTCAGTTTCCCCATCTGTAAAATGGGGATGGTAGTAGCACCCGCCCCATGCGATGGTGCCACGGTCAGTGAAATCATGTCTGTAAAGAACCCGGCACCACACTCGGCTCCCTGTAGGAGCCAGAGAAAGGATGCCTTCTTTCTTTTCCTGGCCATCAGTCCTCAGAGTTTGCGACCAAAGCCTAGGCCAACAAATAAGGTCACCTTAACCTTCCTTCTGCCTCCAGGGACAGCTGCCCTTTGCCCCTCTGGAGGAGGGTGTGAAAGACAGGTGGCAGAAGGTGGGGAAAAGAAATTATAGCAGGAGCCAATATTTACTGAATGGTTCCTGTGTCCCCAGGCTGGAGCAAGGAGCTTTAATGCCAATAGCAAGTCTATTAATGCACAGGGAAAGAAATTCATAACATAAAAGACGGAGACCTTGACTCCCCAGTCCTCTTTGATCCCCAGTCTAAATTAGCCTCCCCAGTTCTCTTTGTTTTCTTAGAAACTATTTCTCTGACCAGCCTTCATTAACTGTCGTGATGATGTAACCATTTTTATGATGATCACTGCATTGTCTGACTCCACCTAAGGTCAAGGAGGGTGAGAACTTATTCTTGTTAATTGTCATTTTCCTGGTGCCTAGAACAAGCCTGATAAAGAGATAATGACACATGGCATATGAAAGTTACTGGGCCAGGGATTGAATCTAATTGAATCCGAGCCACACCTGCAACCTACACCACCCGGGCTGGGGATTGAAGCCACACCTCGGGAGCTACTGGAGCCGCTGAAGTTGGCTTCCTAACCCACTGTGCCACAGTGAAAACTCCCAAGGTTCCTGTTGTTTTAAATGCAGCAACGACCAAACCAGACATGGATTCAGGTCTCCAGTTTGTGACCTCTGAACTCCATAGCCTGGACCTCCCCACCTCTGCCACTTGACCCCTCACGGATGCTCCAGCTCCTCCCTTCTTGGATGGTGTCCTCTCACTGCAGGACCACGTGGGTCTCTGCCCTGGTCACGCTCCCTGCGCTCTTCACCCCATCAGCCCCTTCCTCTCACCCTGCACATTTGAAACGGGAAGGAAGGAGGCAGGGCACAAGCCTTGAAATAATGACAGAGTCCTTGAGGATATGATAAAAACTGGTTAGCATAGGTCCAAGGTGGTTTATGAATTGACTTTCAGTGGACCTGTGAATTTCATTACACACTCATTGTAATACACCAGCATATACTGAATGATGCAGCATCCACAGGTGCAATGACAGTTCCGAGACTGAGCACAGGAGGCCAAAAAGTGAGTGGTGGCCCAATTCCTGGAAACCCCCGCCCCTTCCAAGAAATACCTGGAATAATCCTCGCACTCATCAGCCTGTGAAATTTCCCAGCCCATAAAAACTCACTACCCCACATTTCAGGGCCTCTCGCCTTTTGAGATGGAGACATTTTGTCTGTCTTTCCATAAATCTGCTTCTTCCCTCTCACTTTGCTGCTCACTGAATTCTTTCTGTGCTGAGACATCCATGGCATTTCAGGAAGTCCTGGGACTAGGTGTGTGATTTTAATTTAAAAAAGCAGTCCCAGTCCGGCTTTTTGGTTGGGTTTGAGTCCTGGCCTTTGGGTTCAAGTCCCAGTCTGAGTCTTAGCTGGGTTAGAGTCCCAGCACGTGAGTTCAAGTCCCAAACTGAGAGTGTGCGATTTCACATTCAGTACCTGAACCCAAGCCTCTCGACCTCAGCCCAGGGCTCCCCTCCCCACCCCCCACCAATAAAGGCATATATACAGTAAAGATACTAAATCATACATGCACAATTATGCTACCAAAATCAGAAATCATGAGAAGAGAGCACAAATGCAGGTCACCGGAGAAGCACGTGCAATTAAGAAACCAACAATTTAATACAATCTCAGTTATATATAGACTCCTATATCAAAACTTCAGGGTAACCACAAACCAAAAATCTACAATTGATACACAAACAAATAAGAAAAATCAGCTCAAATACAACATTAAAGATAGCCATCTTGTGAGAGGAGACAACAAGAGAACAAGGGAAGAAAAAAAGAGCAACAAAAACCCCAAACAGTTAATACAATGGCAATAAGGACATATATACCAATAACTACCTTAAATGTTAATGGACTGAATGCCCCAACCAAAAGACATAGACTAGCTGAATGGATACAAAAACAAGACCCATATATATGCTGTCTTCAAGAGACCCACTTCACTTCTAGAGACACATACAAATTGAAAGTGAGAAGATGGAAGAAAATATTCCATGCAAATGGGCATCAAAAGAAAGCCGGAGTAGCAATACTCGTATCAGACAAAATAGACTTTAAGATGAAGAACATTTTAAGATACAAGGAAGGGCACTACATAATGATCAAAGGATCAATCCAAGGAGAAGATATAAACATTTTAAATATCTATGCACTCAACATAGGATCACCACAATATATAAGGCAACTGTGAACAACCTGAAAAGGAGAAATCAACAATAACACCATCATAGGGGGGGACTTTAACACCCCACTTACAGCAATGGACAGATCATCCAGGCAGAAAATCAATAAGGAAACACAGGCCCTGAATGATGCATTAGATCAGATGGACTTAATAGATATTTATAGGACATTCCATCCAAAAGCAACAGAATACACATTCTTCTCAAGTGCGCATGGAACATTCTCTAAGGTTGATCACATCCTGGGTTACAAATTAAGCCTCAGTAACTTTAAGAAAATTGAAATCATTTCAAGCATCTTCTTTGACCACAATGCTATACGACTGGAGAAATCAACAACAAGAAAAAAATGGCCAAAAATACAAATACGTGGAGACTAAACAACATGCTACTAAATAACCAATGGATCACTGAAGAAATCAAAGAGGAAATTAAAAAATACCTAGAAGCAAATGACAACAAAGACACGACACCCCAAAACCTCTGGGATGCAGCAAAAGCAGTTCTAAGAGGAAAGTTTATAGCAA
>PVHT021183551.1:19438120-19448644 GCA_004024745.2 Catagonus wagneri
GAATTTGGCAAAGTTGCAGGATACAAAATTAATACACAGAAATCAACTGCATTTCTATATACCAACAATGAAAGATCAGAAAGAGAAATTAGAGAAGCAATCCCGTTTACCATTGCATCAAAAAGAATCAAATACTTAGGAATAAACCTGCCTAAAGAGACAAAAGACCTGTACTCTGAAAATTATAAGGCGCTGATGAAAGAAATCAAGGATGACTTAAACAGGTGGAAAGACATACCATGCTCTCGGATTGGAAGAGTCAATAGTATCAAAATGACTCTACTACCCAAGGCAATCTACACATTCAATGCAATCCCTATCAAATTACCAATGACCTTTTTCAAAGAACTAGAACAAAATAGTTTAAAGTTTGTCTGGAAACACAAAAAACCCAGAATAGCCAAAGACATCCTGAAAAATGGAGCTGGAGGAATCAGGCTCCCTGACTTCAGACTGTACTACAAAGCTACAGTCATCAAAACCGTATGGTACTGGCACAAAGACAGAAATATAGATCAGTGGAACGGGATAGAAAGCCCAGAATTAAATCCACGCATCTATAGTCAACTAATCTATGACAAAGGAGCCAAGAGTATACATTGGACAAAAGACAGCCTCTTCAATAAGTGGTGCTAGGAAAACTGGACAGCTACATGTAAAAAAATGAAACTGGAACACCTCCTAACACCATGCACAAAAATAAACTCAAAATGGATTAGGGATCTAGATGTAAGACCAGAAACTATAAAACTCTTAGAGGAAAACATAGGCCAAACACTCTCTGACATAAATGACAGCAACATCTTCTCAGATACATCTGTCAGAGTAAGGACAATAAAAAGAGAAATAAACAAATGGGACTTAATTCAACTTCAAAGTTTCTGCACAGCTAAGGAAACCCTCAACAAAACGAAAAGAAAACCCACAGAATGGGAGAAAATATTTGCAAATTATTCAACTGAAAAGGGATTAACCTCCAAAATTTACAAACAGCTCCTACAGCTCAACACCAAAGAAACAAACAACCCCATCAAAAAATGGGCAGAGGATCTAGGCAGACAATTCTCCAAAGAAGACATGCAGATGGCACATAAACACATGAAACGAGGTTCAACATCGCTCCTCATTAGAGAAATGCAAATCAAAACCACTATAAGGTACCACCTTACACCAGCCAGAATGGCCATCATCAAAAAGTCTACAAACAATAAGTGCTGGAGAGGGTGTGGAGAAAAAGGAACCCTATTACACTGTTGGTGGGAATGCAAATTGGTGCAGCCACTGTGGAAACCAGTATGGAGATTCCTCAGAAAACTCAGAATAGAATTACCATTTGATCCAGCAATCCCACTCCTGGGCATCTATCCAGCAGAAACCATGACTTGAAAAGACACATGTACTCCAGTGTTCATCGCAGCACTCTATGCAATAGCCGGGTCATAGAAACAACCGAAATGCCCATCGACAGAGGAGTGGATAGGGAAGATATGGTACATACACACAATGGAATATTACTCAGCCATTAAAAGGAACGAATTACCAACATTTATAGCAACATGGATGGACTTAGAAATTATCATGCAAAGTGAAACCAGTCAGACAATTAGACAGCAACACCCAATGCTACCGCTTACATGTGTAAACTAAAAAGACACAGTGAACCTCTTTGCAGAACAGACAATGACCCACAGACTTTGGAAAACCTTGGTTTTTCAAATAAGACAATCTGGGGGGGTGGGGGTATGCACTGTGGGTTTGGGATACAAAATCTGTAAAATTGTGATGATTTATGTACACCTATAATTGAAACAAAATCCCTTAAGAAAAAAAATAATGAAATAATGCCATTCACAGCAACAAGGATGCACCTAGAGATTCTCATACTAAGTGAAGTAAGTCAGAAAGATAAATACCATATGATATCACTTGTATGTGGAACATAAAATATGGCATAGGGAGTTCCCGTCTTGGAGCAGTGGAAACAAATCCAACTAGGAACCATGAGGTTGTGAGTTCGATCCCTGGCTTAGATCAGTGAGTTAAGGATCCAGCATTGCTGTGAGCTGTGGTGTACGCTGCAGACGCGGCTCAGATCTGATATTGCTGTGGCTGTGGCATAGGCCGGCAGCTGTAGCTCCAATTGGACCCCTAGCCTGGGAACCTCCATATGATGCAGGTGTGGCCCTAAAAAGCAAATAAATAAAATAAAATAAAATATGACACAAATGAACCTATCTACAAAACAGAAACAGACTCACAGGCAGAGAATGGACTTGTGGTTGCCAAGGGCGAGTGGGATGGACTGGGAGTTTGGGGTTAGTAAATGCAAACTATTACATTTAGAATGGATAATCAATGAGGTCCTGCTGTATAGCACAGGGAACTATATCCAGTCTCTTGGGATAGAACATGATGGAAGATAGTAAAAGAAAGGGAATGTAAATGTATGTATGAGTGGGTCATTTTGCTGTACAGCAGAAATCAGCACATTGTGAACTGACTATAATATAAAATAAAGAGGAGGTGGTCTGGTGGACTGTGTTTCCTCTACCAGGGGAAAGGTTAGTTGATTGACTGGCTGACCATCTGAACGAATATTAGCTGATTCTGGAGCAGCAGTGAGAAAGCAAAGGGGATGGAGGGTTGACAGCAGTGGGGGGTGGGGAGGGGAGGCTTGGGTTCAGGTACTGAATGTGAAATCGCACACTCTCAGTTCATGGCAAGCAGAAGTTCCGGGCCAGGGATCTAAGCTGAGCCACAGCAGTGAGCCACAGCAGTGACAATGCCAAACCCTTAACCATGAGGAGTCCCACAGGGAACTCCTGTGACGGTCTTCTTCCATTTTTTTTTTTTTTTAAGGGGCTGCTGCTGCAGCATATGGAGTTTCCCAGGCTAAGGGTCCCATCGGAGCTGCAGCTGCCAGCCACAGCCACAGCCACGCCAGATCCGAGCTGCATCTGCGAACTACACCACAGCTCATGATAATGCCGGATCCTTAACCTACTGAGTGAGGCCAGGGATCCAACCCGCTACCTCATGGTTCCTATTCAGATTTATTTCCGCTGCACCACGACAGGAACTCTGTGTGATGGTGATCTTTTTAACCGCTGGACCACGACAGGAACTCCGATGGTGAGTTTTTTAATAATGTGATCTTTTTAATAATGACCATCCTTCTCTCTGGTCTTGATGTCTGCTACTCCTCTAAATGCCCCTCCCCCATCACCCACATGCACACAAGAGTGTACACACACATACACACAAATTTGCACAAGTGACCCACAAACACAAACACAGACACATGCAAACACGTCCATAGCACATGTACATGCACAGATGGACATGTGTGCACACAAGGCACACACACACACCCGTATGGTGATGCGTACAGCCGACAGTCCCTCACTATCCATTCACACTTCCTCTGTGGGTCTGCCTTGTGGCAGAGCTGGAAAACTGAAAGCACATTTCCCAGACTTCCTTTCACTCAGAGCTAGAGTTCTGGGTGTGACTTGGTTTCAGCCAATCGGAGACAATTATGTGACCTTTGGAAGGGAAAAGTGAGTTTCTGACGACAAGCGTTGTTTGCAGATATTTGTTCTTCTCTATGGCTCTTTCCAGTGTGTGGGCACCAGGTTCAGGTAGGGTGAGAGGCGGGGCTGGGCAGCTGCTGCTGGTGGGTCTGCTGGCAATGCCAATCCATTGTGACAGGCACAGTGGGGCTCTGCAGGGGTGGCACCAAGGGCTCCCTGACCCCGGCGGCTTCAGCAGGGGTGGTGAGGATCTGGAGCCAGGGGCAGCTCTCATGGGAACCAGCTTCCATGGTGTGATACTGGGAGTAATTTCTGAAAGCTCAATCTGAAATTTGTTTCTTTCAGTTCTCCTGATTTTTTTTTAAAGATAGCTTGATTGCTTTGCCAAGGGGGCCACAGCAGTCTAATGCCTTAAAGACTGTGCGCCCCCCCCCGCCACGCTTTTTAAGGTCTCCTGATTTTTTTATAACACAGAACACTGTGTAATAGATCCCTTCCTATTTAAACTAGGTCGAACACTTTCTGTTCTCTGCAGGTCCAAATCTTTCAGGATCCCCGAGCTAGACTGAGTTCTAGATAGGTGTTTCCCATTCTTCAGTTATGCCTGACATCTGAGTAGTGTTCATTCTCTCAGAGCCGGGACTAAATTCACATCCTCTCAACAGTTTATTTAGCCTTATCAGGGGTAGGCTCTGGTCTTGATCCTGGAACAACTTCACACTGAAAATTAGTTAATAAAGGGAAACCTCACTGCAATGGAGTCGAGAGGCCAGAAGGGGGAGCTCTTGCAGTACCACTCCAGCTCATATTACAGACCCTATCAGAAAAATCAACACAAAAGAATCATCAAATCATCAGTTATAGGCCCCAACAGGAAAAGACGTACATTGCATCTCCTGCAAGAAATCAAATACCCCGGCAACTCGGCCACTGAGAAACCATCATCACCCTGAACTCTCACTTTTCTCCAATGGATTTTGGTTCAAAACCACCCCTCTCAACTTCCTCCTTTATCTCTATAAGATTAGGATAAGATTAGGTTACATTCCTTGCCTTTGTTTACCTTTCTTGTCTGTGGCATTTGCTGTGGCTTGCTTTTCTGGAATTGCAGTTATCTGCTAGTTCCAAATAAACCCACTTTTGCTAGTGAAATAACTGACTTTTATTTAAAAAAATTTTTTTTTTCAGCCCAGGGATTGAATCTGAGCCGGAGCTGTGACCTATGCTACAGTTGCAGCAACACTGGATCCTTAACCCCCTGGGCCAGGCCAGGGATCAAACCTGCATCCTCATAGGGACAACATCGGGTCCTTAACCCACTGAGCCACAATGGCTTCCCTGACTCTTTTATTTTTAAGGTCCACAATGTGGTGGCACAAAGTAGGGGTTCGGTAACTATTAATACAAGAACAGGTCAACGAATTAATAAATGAGGTAATTTCAGATAATGAAAAGCATTACGAAAATAGAACAGAGTAATGGAATGGATGGACAGTGGAAAGATGCCTTCTTGAACCAGGGTTAGGAAGGGGCTAGGGGAAGCTTCTTTAAAGGGGTGACATTTGAGTTGAGACCTAAAGGAGAAGAAGCCAGGCGTGGGAGGGTGTGGGGCAGAGAATTCTAAGCAAGTGCAGAGGCCCTGGGGCTGGAAGGAGCATGGAGTGTTTCAGGACCAGCCATCAGGACAGCGTGGCTGGAGCAGAGTGAGTGATGGGGAGAGGGGAAGATGTGAGCTGGGTCACCTGGGCTAGGGCCATGGAGGCCAGGCTAAGGAGTCAGATGTTATTCTGAGTACAGTGAAAGGCCGTCAGAGGCCCTTCAGCAGGGACGTGGTGTGACTGATTTATGTTTTAAGAGACAGGAGGCTACCAGGGTGTGGACAAAGTTCAGAGCAGGAGCAGGGCGACAGTTTGGGAGGTGACCATAGTAGGCAGGGGAGGAGATCACTGACCAACGTGATAGCAGTGGAGACGGTACAAGGTGAGCAGATCTGGGAGATGTTCTGAAGGTAAAATCGGTAGAAATTGCCGATGGGTTAAACATGGGGTTATGAATAAAAGAGAAGAATCAAGAATGAGTCCTGAACTGTTACATCTAGAATGGATAAGCCTTGAGGCCCTGCTGTACAGCACAGGGAGCTCTATCCAGTCACTGGTGATAGAACACGTTAGAAGGTAATATGAGAAAAAGAATGTGTATATGTATGACTGGGTCGCTTTGCTGTTTAGCAGAGATTGACAGAACACTGTAAATCAACTCTAATTTAAAAACATAAAAAATTTTTAAACAAAGAGACAAGCAAAATAAAACAAAAGCAGACAGACAAAAGAAGGGGTCCTGGTTTTTGGCTTGAGCAACTGGGTGAATGTCATCTGTCACAATGTGGATGACTGGAGCTGGATTCAGAGAGGAGAGGTCATCAGACTTTCTGTTTGCCAGCTTCCAAGGGGAGCTTCGTAGCTCAGGGCCAAGAGCAAGGTTCTGGAGCCAGACTAGCTGAGCTGGAATTCTGGCCATTTAATAACTTTGATGTTACTTTAATCTGTTTTAAACCGAGGCCTTAATTTTATCACCTGTAAAATGAAAATAATTATGGTGCTCGTTTCATAGGATTAACGAGGGTGAAGTGAATGACTGTACAGTGCTTGGTACGACTACGCATTAAATGGGTTGTGGCTGTGATGCTAATTTTGTTTCAGAGGAGGCCAACCTGGCAGTTAGATAAATAAGAGTCTAGATCTTAGGAGGGAGGCTAGGGCTGGAGTTGTTGACTTATAAAAGATACAGAACAATTGCTGGGCTGGATGATTCTTTCTGGGGGAGAATACGGAAAAGCGAATGGACATGTATGTCATCATCTTCACCACTGTGTCCCCAGTACCTCGCACAGTCTGCATATAGTAGGTGCTCAATGAATGTGTGTTGAGTGGATGAATTTCCTTTGGCAGAAAACTCCAGACTCTGATCATGTCTGTCTCCGATATGGGGTCCCACCTCTTTTGACCATGGCACATGGATGGTACAAGGGCGTGGACACTTTCATTGCTGTATTCCCAGGGCTTTAGCGCAGGGCCTGGCACATAGTAGGCCCTCAATAAATACCAATGGTCATTGAAAGAGTAAAAGGATCCTACCTCTGTATCTAGTTCAGGGGTGGTCAGAAAGTAGGCCTGGCCCTGGACCCTGTGCATGAACTTGAATGTTGGCAGCTGGTAGCCACACCACCCCATTCTAACGTTCTCACTGGGTTCCCGGGCTGGAAGCTCAGGAGTTACATACATACTCCAGACTTTTTACTGGTAAGATTATGGATATAGTTCAGTGTGTTCTGAAGAAACATGCTCACGTGGTATTTGGGAGGTGGCAGGGGGTTAGAATCCATTCTTCCTCCTTTGGCAGCTGTGAGAGTTGTGTGGGCTTCTGCAGATATGAGCTTTTACAGAGACTGGATGACGCCATCTCCAAGCTGGTCTCCTGTCTCTGGACAGCAGGGCAGTGCTGACTGCAACGTGGGCCAGGATTTCCTGTAGTTTCTTTCTTTCCTTTTTGGCCACACTTCTGGCATGTGGAAGTTCTCAGGCCAGGGATCAAACCTGTGACACAGCAGAGCCCAAGCCTCTGCAGTGGCAACACCAGATCCTTAACCCCCTGTGCCACAAGGGAACTCCTCCTGTAGTTTCTCAACTCCAGGTGGCAGCAACAGCATTCTGACTCTTCACAGCTACATAGGGACTCTTGACCCTAAAAGACAGTACTCCTATCTGACTGCACTCTTAATTACCTCTGCAAACACCTAATTCCCTGTGTTAAATTCCTTCCTGTTTGATGCAGTTCCCATTGTAGTGCAGGGGAAACGAAACCGACTAGGAACCATGAGGTTGCGGGTTTGATCCCTGGCCTCACTCAGTGGGTTAAGATTCGGCGTTGCTGTGGCTGTGGTGTAGGCCAACAGCTACAGATCTGATTAGACCCCTAGCCTGGGTACCGCCACATGGAATTCCTAGGCCAGAGATCAAATCCGAGCCACAGCTGCATCTTAAGCCACAGCTGCGGAATGCAGGATCCTTAACCTGCTGTGCCACAGTGGGAATTCTGGCTTTTGTTTTCTTGATGGAAATTTCAGGGAGTGACAAGGTTGTGTTGCAGAAAGAATAGAGCCAGGCAACGCTGGAGTTTCATCCAGGCTTGTCCATTTTTTAGCTGTATAAGCCTGCAAGTCATTTCATCATTCTTTTTTTTTTTTTTTTTTTTTTGCTGCAATGTGCAGCAGCTTGATGTGGGATCTCAGTTCCTAGACCAGGGTTTGAATCTGGGCCACAGCAGTGAAAGTGCCTAGTCCTAACCACCGGATCACCAGGGAACTCCTGTAGTTGGATAATCTGACTCGTAGGAGCTACTTTGATATATATATTGCAAATATCTTCACCAGTCTCTGTCTTTAAAAAAATTTTTTTTTGGCCACACCCACAGCAAATGGAAATTCCTGGGCCAGGGATCGAATCTGCACTACAGCTTCCACCTACGCCATGGCCACAGCAATGCTGGATCCTAAACCCACTGTGCCACAGTGGGAACTCTACCAATCTCTGTCATATCTTTGCTCTCTATTACTGTTATATTCTGATGAACAAATGTTCTTAATTTTAATAGAGTCCGGTTTATTAGTCTTTTCTTTTACAATGCTTATTTTACCTTCTTAAGAAATTTTGCCTCCCCCAAGGTCAGAAATACATTCTTTAATTTTTTCTTCTGGAAAATTTGTTGTTTTACTTTTCAGATTTGGGTCTAACAATCCATCTTATATGACCACTACTATTATTTGTCTTATCAGTCTTTACTTTTCTGTCAAAGCGTGGTTCCATCACTATCTTTTCCATTTTTTTGGCCTTTACCATGGCATACAGGAGTTCCCAGGCCAGGGATCGAACCTGCAACACAGCAGTGACAAGGCTGGATCCTTAACTTACTGAGCCGTCAGGGAACTCCCCATCATAATCTTTTCTTTGGAACACTGTGACCACTCTAGACTTATTTAAAATTAAGTTATATTGGGGTTCCCGTCGTGGCTCAGTGGTTAATGAATCTGACTAGCATCCATGAGGACACTGGTTTGATCCCTGGCCTTGCTCAGTGGGGTAAGGGTCCGACTTTGCCATGATCTGTGGTGTAGGTCGCACGCACGGCTCAGATCCTGCGTTGCTGTGGCTGTGGCTATGGTGTAAGCCAGAAGCTACAGCTCTGATTCAACCCCTAGCCTGGGAACCTCCATTTGCCGAGGTGTGGCCCTGAAAAACAAACAAACAAAAAGCAGTTATATCACTGAATACACGCTGTTTCAATTACGATTCAGTTGCATGCTGGCTAGTTGAAGCAGGAAGGAATTTATCAAGATGTTAAGTGGCTCACAGAATCACCACATGAGCTGACGGATCAGGCCCCCAGGTCAGATTTTCAGGAATGACCCCCTAGAAGTAGACGATCGAGAACGCTGCTCTAGCCAGAAAGATGAGGCTCCATAATCACATCACTACCACAGCTTGGAAGTCGCTACTGCCACAATCCATGGCAGCAAAATGAACCAGAGTCCGATCTTATTCTTAAGGTCCACTAAGCAAGGGAAACCACATCTTTATTAACTGTGCTTCTGAAAAACCCAGTACTTCCACAACCGTGTTTCTGGCAGAAATGGCATAAGCAGCGGGAAGCTGGCCTCCACATCTCTTCTGCTTTTCCAAATCCCTTTTGAGTGAATCTGATTGGCTAAACATAAATCCCTGGCTGCCAGAGGACCTGGGAGCTTACTAGAAGGGAGTGCTCACTCACTGTGCCCATCGGGTACAGTATTGTGATACATGTGCTATCTTCTGTCTTTTTGACTGAATGGAATGAGTTCTAGGAGAGGAGGGTTCTATTAACCTTTGTGACGGTCCAGTGGCTAGGAACAGTGTAAGGGGCTGGTTAAATCTTTGCTGTATGAATTGATTAAATGTGTCCCTGCTTATTGCCTGTGTATCATTTAGGATACTTTTAGTTAAGACCAACAGAAAGCCCAGTTCAAATGGGTTAAAAAAATAAAGAGAATCTATTTGTTCATGTAAGTAAGAAAGTCAGAAGTAGGTCTGGCAGCAGGCGAGGCTCGATCATGCTGTCCAACAATGTCACCAAGAGCCTAATTTCTTGTCGTCTCACTGGTCTGATTTCTCCAATGTTGACTTCATTTTTTGCCCTTAATTTAATTTAGGTTTTTTTTGGCCACTCTTGAGATATGCGTAAGTTCCCAGGCCAGGAACTGAATGCACACCACTGCAGTGACAAGAGCCACAGCAGAGATAATGCTGAATCCTTAAGCCCTTGAGTCAACAGGAAACTCCCTCTTTTTAATTTTAAATTCAGGATTTTATAACTAAATCTATAGATTATATATTAACAAATACCATATACCATATATGGTTCTACATAATAACTGCTGCCATTTATTGAGTAATATCTAAGTGTCAGCACTGTGTTGAGCTCTTTACATACCTTCCAGTTAAATCCTCACATAATTTTGCTAAGTAGATATTATATAGCTTTCCTTTTTATTTATTTATTCTTTTGCCTTTTAGGGCCACGCCCTTAACATATGGATCTGGCAACGCTGGATCCTTTTTTTTTTTTTTTTTTTTGCCTTGTCTAGGGCCACACCCGCGGCATATGGAGGTTCTCAGGCTAAGGGTCTAACAGGAGCTGTAGTTACCGGCCTACACCACAGTCACAGCAACACGGGATCCGAGCCACATCTGCAACCTACAACACAGCTCACGGCAACGCCGGCTCCTTAACCCACTGAGCAAGGCCAGGGATCGAACCCGCAACCTCACGGTTCTTACTCGGATTCGTTAACCACTGAGCCCCGAAGGGAACTCCCGCAAAAAAAATGTTTTTTAAAAAACAGGATGGAGGGAGTTCCCATCGTGTCTCGGTGGTAATAATCCTGACTAGTATCCATGAG
>PVHT021183552.1:0-41404 GCA_004024745.2 Catagonus wagneri
TGCTGGAGGTGAAGATGGAGGTGATGGAGGTGGAAGTGACGGTAATGGAGGTGGAGGTGATGGAGGTGGAAGTAACGGTAATGGAGGTGAAGGTGCTGGAGGTGAAGATGGAGGTGATGGAGGTGGAAGTGACGGTAATGGAGGTGGAGGTGGTGGAGGTGGAGGTGGTGGTGGTGGAGGTAGAATGACCTCTGACCTCCGGCTCGCTCCGCTTCCCTGGCTCACCTCTGGGACCCTTGCTGGTCTGCTAACAAGACCCCGCCCCACCCTTGCCCTCTGGTCCTGGAAAGCGTGGCCATCCCACCCGTCTCAGGAGGGGAGCTTCTGTTGCTTCATCCTTGCCAGTGGCAGCACAGGGCAGTGGGTCAGACAGGGGACTCCCAGCGCCGCCAGGTGGCCATGGGCAGGCCAGCTTAGCTCTCTGAGCCTCAGTTTCCCCAGCCGTCATCAGTGGCCAGTAATGGACAGTGCCGAGCTCGTGGGCTGTGGGGTGCGGGCTGCAGTGAGTCAGTGCAGGGAGCCCCTTTATCCCGGTGCCCCACCCTCCCTGCACTCGGTCACCGGAAGCTTGGACTGGTCCCCACCCACTGACAAGGTCCAGGGAGGCTGCCCAGGTGGGCGTCTGGCATGTCCTCCACCCACACCACTCAGACGGCCCCGGACGTCCTGGGCCCGCACTCTTCAAAGCCAGCTTCGGTGCAGGACCTCGAAGGCCGAGTCTTTGCCCGGGACGGCTCGGGTCACTGTGTCCAGGAGAGAGAGCAGGTGGCCCCACTTCGGTCCGCGCCCTCCAGGGGCCACACTGAGGCACCACCAGCGGGGTTTAAAAACCACTACGCTTGTTCCATCTCAGGGCAGAGGGGGAAAGAGGACACGGTCTGTATGAGCAACTCACATCAAAAATAAATGAGGCAAGAAGAGTTACCAAAAATAGTCCGGCATCAGAGGCAGCAGTCTGCGGCCCGCGTCCACGGCCAGCTGTCCCCGGCGAGCGGCGTCGTGGGAGCGGCTGGGAGGGCGGCTTTCTGCGTTGACTGGGAACAGATTAATCAGGGCTTCGGTCCGATGGTAAATCAGAATGACCCGCGCAGTAAAAGCAGATTAACGAGGACTCAGAGCACAGGGGCTTCTGTGCCCCACCCCCAGCAGGCAGCGTGGGGCCACCGAGGCGTTCCCCTTCCTGACAAAAATGTCCCCGCAAAGGGACACCGCAGAGCTGGTCTTGCTGTGGGCATCGCAGGACCCCACAGTTCATTTTGGTGGATGTTGCCTCCTTTTATAACGTCAGAGATCAAAGCTCTGAGGGCCTCATCCAGCCCACCACCTGCTTGTCTGTTGGTTTGTTTTTTGGCTGCACCCGTGGCACATGGAGGTTCCCGGGCCAAGGACTGAATCTGAGCCACGACTGTGACCTAACGCCACACCTGCAGTGGTGCCAGAGCGTTTAACCTACGGCCCTGGACCAGGGATTGAACCCAAACCTCCGCTGTGACCCAAGTGACTGCGGTCGGGTTCTTAACCTGCTGCGCCACAGTGGGCACTCCCACCATCTATTTTTGTAAATAAGGTTTTATTGGAACACGGCCACACCCTTTCACTAACAGATCGTTTCTGGCTGCAGTCACACAGCAGAGACTCACAAAGCCCAAAACATCAGCCTCTGGCCCTCTGTGTGCAGGTTCGCTGTCCCCACCACAGATGTCTTTTCGTCAGATGCTCAAGCCGCCTGAGCAGGTGTCCTGTCCACCAGAAAACGGCTACCAACCAAAGGGGCTTTTGTGTGCTGGTGTTTTAGTGTGCTGGAGTTGATTTGGGGCTTTAGAGATGTTGTTTAAAAAAAAAAATCTGGAGTTCCCCTTGTGGCTCAGTGGGTTAAGAGCCCACCCAGTATCCATGAGAGTGAAGGTTCGATTCCTGGCCTCACTTGGTACGTTAAGGATCCAGCATTGCCACAAGCTGCGGCATAGGTCATAGATGCAGCTCAGATCCCGTGTTGCTGTGGCTGTGGTGTAGGCCGCAGCTGCAGCTCCCATTCTACCCCTCGTCTGGGAACTTCCATATGCTGCAGGTGCGGCTGTAAAAAGAAAAGAAAAAATTCCACAGTAACTAGATTTCTTTTGTGCACAGAGCGTCTTTGGGGCAGTAACTAGAACTGTTTTGTTCATGGAGTATCTTGGGGCAGGCCCGTCTGAATCACATGGTTAACCTCAGCCTCACAGGTTGACAGCCGCAGCTGTCAGCGCCCCCTGGCCCCACCTGCTGGCCTCCCTCCCTCTTCTGTTCCCCAGACCTCTGAGGAGGAAGAACAGGTGGGACCCCACCGGGCAGGGTGGCGAAGGACCTCTTGGGGTCCCCCTTCACTCCTTGGTAAGTAAGTCATGGGGGCGCCTTCAGTCCTCGAGCCACACAGCACATCCACCCACCAGGAGGAAGAGGATCTTTTTTTTTTTTTTTTTTGATTTTTAGGTCCACACCCTCAGCATATGGAAGTTCCTAGGCTAGGGGATGAATCAGAGCTGCAGCTGTCAGCGGGATCCAAGCCTCATCTGCGACCTACACCACAGCTCACGGCAACACCGGATCCTTAACCTACTGAGCGAGGCCAGGGATCGAACCCACATCCTCATGGATACTAGTCAGGTTCGTTACTGCTAAGCCACGATGGGAACTCCGAAGAGGATCCTTTCGATGGGCCATGGCACCAAGTCCTAAATCCGATGAGGGGTTTCCACGTGGCCTCTCTTGAGCAACCGTAAAGTGTCCGTAACACGTCACGGAGGAAGATTCTCCCAGGGGAAAAGGGGCAGGGAGATTTTCAGCCATGGTGTGACTCCCTGTGAAGTCTCCAAGAGACCAGTGTGACCCAGGTGGGGATGCAAGTGGGTCCCCCAGGACTGTGACACGTGGCCCCTCCAGGCACCAGAGGGGACACGTGCAGCTAACTTGGCCTCCCCTCCCCCGCCCCAGCGCGCTTTTGAACAGGGATGGGCAAAGCGCTTCAAATCGCCCGCCTTTGAGATGGGTCTGCTTCTGGGCATCGGTTATTAAACCGGATTAGTGTCCGGTCCCCGGAGAGGAGGTTGTGATCTCATAACAGTGAAAATGCTCAGCCGAATCCCGGGGTTGGCTGACAGCCACCGAACCGCCCAAGCTACGGCTGAAGGCAGGAGGCGAGCAGGATAACGGGGACGGAGAGGGCGCGTGGGGCCCCAGCCGAGCGCCTTGGGCTGTGACCTCCCTTAACTGGGGTGCCACGTGGAGAGAGGTACCGCCTGAGACTTGGGCCCGGGAAGCAGACGTGGGCACGTGCGGCACGGATGGGGGTCGGGAGAGGGGTGCGTGCGAAGGATGCCGGTGGCCTTGTGGCTCCAGGGGGGAGGTGTGACCTCCTAGAGGTCATGGAAGCTCCTAGAGCAGGGCTCTGCAGACCTTTGCTGCAAAGGGCCAGGGAGTAAGCGTTAGAGCCTTGCAGACTGCGCAGTCTCCGTCCAGGCCCTCAGCTCTGCCACGTGGCCGGAAGGCAGTTGTGGACGATTCAAGAATAAGTGTCAGGGTCTGGGTGTTTGTCCCCCCAAATTCAGACGCTTGACGCCCTGGTTCCCAGAGGGTTGGTATTTGGAGTTGAGTTCTTCGGGAGGCGACTGGGTTTAGAGGAGTTTGTGAGGACGGGGTCCCGTGACGCGTCGTTGCCTTTGTAAGAGGAGGCAGACCAAGCTCCATCTCTGCCGAGTGAGGGTGCAGGAGAAGGCGGCCGCGCTCGAGCCAGGAAGGGAGTCCTCCCCAGATGCTGAGTCTGCACCTCGGACTCAGGCCTCCAGAAATTTGAGGAAAAGATTGCTAGTGGCGCCACCCTCGGATCTGGGGCGTTTTATTACAGCAGCCCAACAGCAAAGGGGCATGGCTCTGTGCAGTGAAACTATGGATGCTGCAATTTGATTTTTCTTTTCTTTTCTTTTTTGTCTTTTTGGGGCCACACCTGTGGCATATGGAGGTTCCCAGGCTAGCGGTCTAATCGGAGCTGTAGCCGCCGGCCTACACCACAGCCACAGCAACACCCAATCCAAGCCACATCTGCAACCTACGCCACAGCTCACAGCAACACCAGATCCTTAACCCACTGAGTGAGGCCAGGAATCGAACCTGCATCCTCATGGATGCTAGTCAGATTCATTGACACTGAGCCAAGACAGGCATTCCTAAAATTTGAATTTTATTTAATTTTCACATCCCATGAAATATCCTTCTTTTGTTTTTCTTCCAACCGCCTAAAAACATGAAAACCGTTCTTAGCTCATGGGCCAGAGAGCCCAAGTCGGCCCTGCAGGTAGAAGCTCCGAGGACTCCAGATTTCAAAGCAACGTGAAAAAGGACCTTTCTCGTCATTTCCGTTGTCAGGGAAGGAGTCTGCCTGGAGGTCCCGGGAGTGGGCGTGTGTGAGGCCCACCCAGGCAGGGGTTTTGCAGAGGGGAGTCGTGTGTCTCCGGAGCCCAGGACCCCCTCTGCCCCGGAGCATTTAGGACCCGGTTCCCCTCCAGGGACCTGTCCTGCCGCCCGTGCCTCCGGCCCAAGGGAGAGCGAGTTCCGTGGAGGCGGGTCTATTCAGTTCTTGCTCCTGAAGTTGTAGAAAGAGCTAGAACCGCTGTGAGGTCCACACTTAACGGAGGATGCTTTTGGTGTTCTCAAGACACGATCTCGTTCTGGGGTCGAGCTGGGGGAACAGTACAAGCCCCTGGTCGCTGCCAGTCGCCCCTCTCGGGCCTTGGAGTGCCACCTCCTGCCCCCTGACCGGGCCGAGGCGCCCACCCCCCGCCCCAGCATCACTCCTTCTGCTGAAAATAGAGGCAAGCCTGGGGGGGCAGCCTCCTCCACGAGGAAGGACATTCCAGAATTTCTGTCCCTTTCCATGAGGAAAGCAGACCGTTCCTGGAAGCCCCGCCCACCAGGATCCTGCTGAGAAGCTGTGTCCGCGGCCACAGCAGCAGGGGGAGAATTCAGGAAATGGGGCCCGTGGGTGGCAGCCGGGCCACTCAGCAACTGTGCCACATTTATTGATCCGGCTTAAATCTATGGTTCAGACGCCTCCGCGCGGAAGACGAGCGGCCCCTGGACTCTGTGATGTTTCCGTATTGCCACGGCCCAGCGTTTGGCGGCCACCCGCCTTCACGGTCCAAAGTGCCTTCCTGAAACAGAGTCAGCAGATACTTGAAGAAATACGTTTTACCCTTGGGGGCCTGGGTGCAGCTGCGGTTTGAGGCCTGGCTCCCCGTGGCTGACGCCGCAAAGCGGCCCTGAGGTTTCAGGCGTTAGTCTGAAACCTTTGACTCCTTCCTGCCGCCTGGAGATTTGTGAGGGCTGTGGATTAAGTCAGCGTTCAAGCATCTGCAGGGTCTCTGCGCTGGCAGGTGGCACAGGGTACCTGTCCTGAGTCAGGCCCGCCGAGTCATGACAGGGGGAGCAAAGACCACCAGTCTGAGGCCAGAGCCACCTGGCTCCCATCCCAGCCCTGCCGCTGATGGGCCGGCTGGGAATGGGTAGTGTTTAGTATTCGTGGGCCTTGATTCCGCAGCCGTAAAGTGCCCTCGCCTGTGAGGATCAGAGAGTGCTGGAGGGGGGCTGGGGCGGTCCCTGGGGGGTCCCCATCATCTCTTTTCTCTCCCTCCTCTTTCCTCCTCTCTCGCTCACCTCCCAACACCTGCCCTTCAATCAATCACCCCAAACGCTGCACTTCTTCTTTCTCTTTCCTCTTTTTTTTCCCCATTGCCCCATGATCCTGCCGGGGACCCACAGCGGCTGAGGCTTCCGAGCTTCAGCACTCACTCCTGGGGAACCGCGGTAAGGGGGCTGGGCTGGGGCTGGGCCGGAGACGCAGCACCACACAGACGGAAAGTTCCATCCACGCCTTCCCCTCCGCCTCGCTGTCCCCAGGTGAGGGGCCTCCCCGGGGAGGAAGCGCTGAGCCAGGACAGGTCACAGAGAGCGGAGAAGACTCCCCGTGGAGGGGGATCTCCCCAACCTGTCCTCTGGGCCGCCGCACCCCCCACGGCGACTGCTGGCACCTGCTGTATGCTAGCATAGTGTTGGGACCGGGGCTGGGACATGAGTGAGGCAGAACCCTGCCACGGGCTCACCGTCCAGCTGGCGGCATCCTAGGAGTGCTGGAGTCAGCCCAGCCCTGGGTTCAAATCCTAGCCATAGACCTGACCTCTGACCCTCAGTGTCATCATCTGTAGACTGCGGGGAGCAGCAGTACCCCTAGGGCTATAGGGACAGTCAGACGAGGGGACATGGGTAAAAGGCGTGTAGCCCAGCCCTGGCACAAATCTGGCGCCAATAAGCAGGAATTCTTTAATGTGCACGGGATGAACTGGTGGCTTCGTATGTGGCCCCTCCCTCCCTGAGAAAGCCGCGCCCCCACCGTGCCTGCCCCAGGCAGCCGGCAGCTGCACAGTCAGGAAGGTCGGGGTCTGGGGCCTCCTCGGGGCATGCGTGGGACGAGAGGCCACACCCCGGAGCCTGGGGCCCTGGCTCAGAAGCGCCCTCTGCTCTGTCACTGGCTGCCGCTGGCTTCCTGGTTGGCCCCGTCGGCCCGCGGCACTCACCTCCCACCTCCCACGCGCCAAAATGATCTCGTCTGTAGCCACGCTGGAGCAGGTACCCCGGGTGTTTGGGGGAATCTCGTTCCTGGGATGGGCTTTGCGCATGAAGGGACAGCCCCCCGGCTCCCTCTGGTTTGGGTGCTCCCCTGACATCCAAGGTTAATCAAGCCAGCAGCCCCCCGGGCCCCAAGCCCCCACAGGACCAGCCGCAGCAGCGCGGAAGCAGCCCCTGTAGAGGCCCTGCTGGGCCGGGCAGAGCCCACGTGGCCGGCTGTCACTGTGGCTTGGCAGAGGGAGGGACCGGCAGGCCCCCCACTGACCCAGTGACTGGTGGCAGTGGCGGGCGGGTGGGACACAGCAGGCGCCACCCAGGGGACGTGTCCGACACAGCTCTGCCTCCGGAGCTGCTGGCTTCTGCTTTCGTCCCTGGGCTCAAAGCCGCCTGGAGATCAAGACCGCAGCAGGGCCACCTCTGTCCGGCCTGGGGTGGGTGACAGGCCAGCGGCCGAGCGGCCCCTGCAAGCTCCTAGAGGGGTTCTGCCCATGTGCTCTCTCCCCACCTGGCCTGGGTTCCCATCTCTGAGCGGAGGCGGGGGGAGTGAGGGTCCCTGCCTTAAAACAAGTGGGTCCCCACCCCTCCTCTCCTGGGGGGCTGAGTACAGGGCGGGGGGAGGGTGGCCGGAAGCCCTGTGGACCCCGCCTCACCCCACAGCTCTGGCCTGGGAGGGGGGCCGGGGCACCACGTGGGGGAGGCCAGGATGGCTGATGGGAGCAGGCCGTGAGCTCCCTGGGGTGGGTCAGGAGGCGGGACAGGCATCCCGCTGGCTGAGTGAATGGCTGGGGGAGTCCTGTGGCCTGGGCACTGGGGGTGGTGGGGATTCCGGAGCACATGTGCGCTTCTGTTTCCGGCGTCTTGCCCCAACCCGCTGCAGCTCCTGAGGCCTATAAAGCACCGAGTTCCCTCCACCCAGGCTCAAAGTGACCACACCCTTCCACCTGTGGTCCCTGGGGATCCAATGGAGCAGGGGGAGCCGTGGCCAGGAAACCGGTCCCCCGACCCTGCGAACCAAGCCTCCATTCCCTCTGGAGGGGGTGGCTGTCCCCAAGACTGGGGACCTTTGGCTGCCAATTCCGGCAGACCCCACCCCACCCCGACCCCGCCGTCACTGTGCACAGCGCACGCGTAGCCAGGAGCCCCAGCCAGGCTTTCCCTGCAGTCGGAGGGCACCCAGCCAGCAGGTGTGTAAGCCACGGCTGTGGATCTGGGGGAGCCGATCCAGGGGAGGGGCCTTGCCTGGGGAGAGTTGGAATTTGGGGGCTGTGATCTTTTTTAATGTGGCATTAACTAGATTTAAGGAAGGACTCTCTATGCTGCAACTCTATGCTGGTGGACTCACCGTAATCTGGGAACAGGCAGATTGTTGCTTTCAAAGACTGGGAGTTCCCAATGTGGTGCAGTGGGAACGAATCCGACTAGGAACCATGACGTTGCAGGTTCGATCCCTGGCCCTAGCCCGGGAAACTCCCTATTCCACGAGTGCGGCCCTTAAAAAAAAAGAAACACTGAAATGTTCAGTCTGTGATCTTTATAAGGAGTTCTTATTGAGGCATTGATCAGATGTGTGAATAGACACCGTACCAGGCAGTCTTGCCCTGGGCTCCGTGGCTGCTCGGATGTTTCCACAGCCGTCTGACCACATGAGGTCCATGCTTTTTAGCGTCGGGTGGGGGAGGGGCCGCCTGGGGGAAGGGTCACCAGGCCGCTCGGTCCCCCTGGGCTCAGGCCCTGGAGGAGACACTGAGCTTCTCATTGGCAAAGAGCAGGGGGCTTCGGCGTGACCCCAGCCCCTGGAAACGACTGCACCGTTCTCCCGCCCACTCCGTCTGTGTCCAAGCAAGCTTTGGGAGGTGCCGCGGGGGATGTAAATGGGGACCTCCAGCCCCTTCCAGCAACTGGGGCTCTCCTTGCCCCCCGAGGTGACGCCACCGCAGAGAGGATCCCCCAGGCGCGCTCAGGTTCGGCAGCTCTCGCTCTTGGCCGCCATCCTGCTTGCAGGAGAGGACTCGTGCCGTCTCGGGGCGTCTGGCCTCTGGGGGAGAGGAAGGCGGTGTTACGCAAGCACCCTTCCGGCCCCGTGTGGTTTTGAGCAGTTACACCTCTTCCTGTTTCTCCCGGGGTGCACTGCGGCCGCCGTGGCTGCTGCAGGCTTTGGCCCCGTAAAGGGCAGTGGTTTTGTGTCCTGTGACGGCAGGGCTTTGGGAGGAAGGATCGCTGGGATTCGAGAAGCCACATGCAAAGCAGCATCCGTTGGAGCAGCCCGAGCTTGGGTCCTGGCTCTGCGCCCCGGGGCTTCTGGGAGGATCCCCCAGCGACCGTCACATCCGGGCGCCGTGAGCCCTGTTCCTGGCGCTGCTCTGGGACACGTGGGGGAGCAGAAGAGCTGCAGCCCCCTGCCCTGGTGGGGCAACACCGCCTTATCCCAAGGGGAATGGGAGGGACAGGGGACGGTGAGGAATAGCCCACCCCTGGTGTCTCCGTGGTGGCCTCCAGGGGCCTTGCCTCCTGGTCCTCACGCCCTCCACCATTAGGGTTGGTCTTTGTGAGCCTCAGACATAAAAGGCACGGTGGCCTCGCTCTGCTGGAAGCCAATGGCCTTGGCCTTGCGAGGCCCAAGGGGGTCTGGAACTGAGGCCCCCTGCCCACCGCCTCGTGCAGGAGACATCTAAGAAGGGGAGTCTTCGAGGGGCCTGTAGCCTCAGGATCGACCCTAAGCCTGGACCACGCGGCCAAGTCGGTCCCAGACTCCTGACTCCAGAACCGCGTGAGAAATGTTTCTTGCCATAAGCGGCCAACTCTTGCCACGTGGCAATAGATAAACCCCACAGTGTTCTCTTTCGCAAGACCCCAGCTATCTAGGGCCGAGCCTTCTGGAATCTTTGAGCCTCCAGGTTGATCCGGAATTAGGATGCAGCCCCAGAGGGCCTGCCCGTGCCACCGAGTCATGCCTGCGTGTGGCTGGTCACATCTGCAAACCGTGAGCCTTTTTCTGGGAAAGGGGGAAAAGATGGGAAGTCTTTGGAGAGCAAGGAAGGAGGCTGCAAGGGAAAATCAGAGGCTGTAGCAAGTCTGAGGACCCTGAAAGGGGTTTTCTGGAACACGGGACCCTTGCTTGGGGTGAGGCCGCCTCTGGGACTTAACCGCCTTTGGCGCGTTAAGGGGCCGTCATCGGGGACTTTCCTAGAAGCGCCCCAGGCCCTGGAGAGCACCTTCCCCCCACCGGGGCAGAGTGCAGGCAGATCCCAGCCTCGTGGCTGCACTGCGCCCCCCCACTAGCACATCAGCTTCTCCCCAACTCCATTACCCTCCCATTTCATAGATGGACAAACTGACACTTGGGAAGTTTGAGAGGTTCCCCGGGGTCAGACCTCAATGGATGGCAGAGTTAGGACTGAGACCAAGGGCCAGATCTGAACCCCGACCAGGCATCTTGCCTCCCTCCTCAACACCCAGGGCCTCCCAGGGTCACCCACAGAGGGTGGAAGTGTGTCATCAACCCGGCCCTAGAAGCAGGTGGACATTCTGGCAAGACTTCTATATAGAAGCGGGTACCCTCTCCACCGCTCAGCAGACTAACTTCGGATCAAGAAATCAGGAGTTCCCTTCAGGGCACAGCAGAAACGAATCTGACTAGGAACCATGAGGTTGTAGGTTCGATCCCTGGCCTCGCTCAGTGGGTTCAGGATCTGGCGTTGCCGTGAGCTGTGGTGTAGGTTGCAGACGCGGCTCAGATCCCGCGTTGCTGTGGCTGTGGCATAGGCCGGCGGCTACAGCTCCAATTAGACCCCTAGCCTGGGAACTTCCACATGCCGCAGGTGCAGCCCTAAAATGGCAAAAAGACAAGACAAAAAAAAGGAAAAAAAATAAATTATGGAAGTTCCCCTTGTGGCACAGTGGAAACAAATCCGACTAGGAACCGTGAGGTTGCGGGTTTGATCCCTGGCCTCACTCCATGGGTTAAGGATCCGGTGTTGCTGTGAGCTGTGGTGTGGGTCACAGATGCGGCTCTACTCTGGTGTTGTTGTGGCCATGGCCCTGAAAAGAAAAGGGAAATCTCGCTCCATGAAGGTCGCCCAAGTTTTGTGCCCCCGAATCTGCGGCAGACAAGCCCCTTGGTCAGTCCCTGAGAGAGTCTGACCAGCAAGGCCGGGACGGAGCGGCAGCTTTGATGACAGCCTAAGACCCCCAGGAATCCTTTTTTGTGTCTTCTTCCTATTTAAACTCAGCCTCCTCCCTCTCACCTCCTCAGTGCTCAGAGCCCTAAGTGGCTCCTTCCTGGCCTTTCTGAGAAAACTAAAGTCAGTCTAGAAAACGCTCACAGTGAGAGGCCGCAGGGGAGCTGGATTTTCACGAAGCTTCAAAAAGCCCTCCCCCTGGTAATGGTTAATTATGAAGGAGGCAGTGCCGCCTTCGCCAAGTGACAGAACCTGGCTTTGCACACAAACAAACGCACGTGTGTATCCTGGCTGGAGGCACCAAAAGGACCCACCTCCCCCAAAGGATCTGATCACCAGGCAGCAATGAGACAAATGCAGGACGTGGGACAGTCAGACTCACGGCCTGAGCTTTTCAAAACAACCCTCAACGCTGATGGAGTTCCCAGGTGGCTCAGTGGATTAAGGACCCAGCGTCTCACTGCTATAGTTCGGGTCACCGCCTTGGCATGGGTTCAGTTTGGAACGTGCTTCGGACCCCTCCCCCCCAAAAAATCCAGGAGTTCCCATTGTGGCTCAGTGATAATGAATCCAACTAATATCCATGAGGATTTGGGTTTGATTCCTGGCCTTGATCAGTGGGTTAAGGATCCGGCATTGCTGTGAGCTGTGGTGTTAGGTCACAGATGAGGCTTGGATCCCACATTGCTTGGCTGTGGCGTAGGCCGGCGGCTGTAACTCCGGTTCGACCCCTAGCCTGGGAACCTCCATATGCTGCAGATTTGGCCCTAAAAAGAGAAAAAAGAAATCCAAAAAATAAAATTGAAATTTAACCCCCCCCAAAAAACAAACAAAAAAACCCCTCAATGCCGTGAAAAAGAAAATGAAAAAACGATAGGGGGTGAGGTTGGTGTGGGATTAGGAGGGACAGAAAGAAAATAACAGATGCTCTTTATGAACCTTGAGTGGACACTGGATTTTTTTTTTTTTTTTTTTGGTCTTTTTGCCTTTTCTAGGGCCTCACCGCAGCATATGGAGGTTCCCAGGCTAGGGGTCGAATCAGAGCTGTAGCCGCCAGCCTACACCACAGCCACGGCAATGTGGAATCCGAGCTGCGTCTGCAACCTACACCACAGCTCACGGCAACACCGGATCCTGAACCCACTGAGCGAGGCCAGGGATCGAACCTGCAACCTCATGGTTCCTAGTCAGATTCGTTAACCACTGAGCCACAACGGGAACTCCTGGATTTTTTTGAAGATCATACCTTTGGAATAACTTGGCAAGTTTTAACATGGGCTATAGGAAAGGCAGTGTGCAATTAATGGTCTTAGGTGTGATCGTGGTGTTGTGGTTGTGTAAGACAGAGCTTACTCGCAGAAGACGCTTTTGCAGTATTGAGGGGTGAAGCATATGAGACTGCAACCAGCTAACGGTTCAGGAAGAAAGTGTGTGCCGCACCCGCGGGGAGGAGGTGGGGGGTCTGGGGGGGGCAGTGAATGCAAAGGAGGGGAGTGCAGACACCCGGGAAGCAGGAGGAAGGGTATAGAGGTGCTTGTGGCTATTCTGATTTTGTACACTGTTTCCGATGTTTGAAATTTTTCAAAGTAGTAAGTTGCGGAAAGACCTCTTGGGCCGCCCGTCGTCACTCAGCTTAGGCTCAGAGACAGTTCCCACGAGAAAGCCCCGACAAGCCTTTGTGAGCGTCTCGTGCTTCTCTGTCTCCAAGTATGAAGCCGGTGGTTGCTCAAGGTCACGCACAGACCAGGGGGTGTGCAGGAGACGGGAGGGACCCAGGCTTCGGCTGCCCAGCCTAGCCCCCGGCCACCCCCTCTCGGCTGCCCCCACCCCTGTCCTTCGCGCCTGGTGCGTGTCAGCCGGTTTCTTTCCAACCGCCCCCCCCCCCGGGGCGGGAGCCGCTCTGCCTGCCTCCCTTGCAGGTGCTAGAGCCCAGCACAGCCTGGGATTCAGAGCATCTCTGGGACTCAGCTCTTCGCGGATTGGCTGCTGGGCAGATGCAGTGGCTCCTGATTGGATGGTGGCAGTTTCAGAGCGAGGAGGTGGGCTCTGGGCACGTTGGCTGTGCCCCTGGACTGTGTCCTGAATGCTAAGCAGGGGGCACGGGGAAACCTCACCCACCCTCCCCCCCCTTTGAGGTGGCAGAGGTGCCAGCGCCGCAGGAGGAATGACACAGAAGCACTGCTTGTGGCCCGCAGTTCTTTTCTCACGAAATGGGCATCAGAGCGTAGCCAGTGCCCGGCTGCGGCTGTGGACAGAGGAGCTGGCTGCTGGCCTCTTAGCCTGAACTTCCAGAGTCCAGGCTGGGGGTGAGGAGTGGGCAGGTGGCCTCCCTGGGGCGCCTCCCGACGTGTGGCCAGCGGTAACTGTGGCTGCCGTGAGCGCATTCCTGCCCCGGGCAGAGCGGGCATTGCACCCTCAGAGAAGCCAGCCCTGTCCCCGCGAGGTGAGTCCCAGGCACAGCTGCGAACACAGCAGGCAAAACTATCCCTGTGTTCATGGAGCCGGCGTCCTGGGCATCTTGGGTCCTAAGTGAGACAGTAGGTGAAATGTAGTGTGTTAGAAGGTGACGGGTGCTGGGGAGGGACCAGGGGCGTGCCCCAGGGAAGCAGGTCTGCAGCGTAAGATAAAGAGTCCAGAGAAGACCCCGGGACAATGTGACCTTTGTGTCAGGAGCAGGGGTCAGGGGTCCCTCGGGTGGATCTGGGGTCAAGGAGCTCGGGCGGAGGGAAGAGCGGGATCAGACGCCCTGAGGCTGCGTGTCAGCAGGGCTCACTGGATCCCACAGAGCCAGCGTCTGGAGCAGAGCGAGCCAGGGGCCGGGAACGAGGTCTGAGAGGTCCCGGGCCAGGCCCGGCGGGGCCAAGGCCACTGTTGAGATTGGGGCTCTCGCTTTGGATAGAATGGAATCCACCGGAATATTCGAGTGACGTAGCCAATGTGATCTGATTTTTGCTCTCAAAAGTTCACTCTGGCTCCCGCAATGCAGACTAGAGGTCAAGGTGGAAGCCAGGAGGCCCATCGGAAAGCTGAGAGGGGAATTTGAGAGAGAAGGCAGCAGCCCAGGCCAGTGAGGAGGCGGTGGGGGTGACCACGAGAAGCTTGGGGTTCTGGATGGAGATGACAGGGGGCCGTGGGAAGAGCAGGGCTGGGCCAGGGGCGGCCAGGAGCTCGGCCTTGGATGCGTGGACCAGAGATCCAGGTGCTCGGCCCACGTCCTTGTAGAGAGGCCAAGCGGACCGTTGGAGACAGTCTTTGGTCCAGCGGGGAGATGGGGGCTGGAGACATAGCCGTGGGGTCTGCAGCAGAGTGACCTCAGCGGGGGTCAGAGCCAGAGGCCCGGCAGAAACCTCAGGAACTTGACGTGGGCAGTAAAGAAAGGACTCAAGACCTGAGCCTGCGCAGAAACCCGAGCTGGAGACCAGAGCGGGGAGCCGCCGACGGGGGACAGCGCGACAGGCGCAGGGTCTCAGAGCCAGGGAGGCCCGCGTAGCGGGGAGGTCACAGTGACCTTGACGGGGGCAGCTGCCTCAGAGGCATGAGGGCAGAAGGGAGGGGAACTGCGGGCAAGGAGGGACAACCTCGTTGAGGCCTTTTCCTGTGGGTGGAGGGAGAGAAACAGGACAGGAGCGGAGAAGGAAGAGGATCCAAGTAACTGAGGGTTGTTTTTTTTTTTAATTTTATTGGAATACAGTTGACTTGCAGAGTTGTGTTAATTTCAGGTGTACAGCAAAGCAAGTCCGTTGTACGTGTGCATCTAAACAGTCCTTTTCAGGTCCTTTTCTCGCGCAGGTTGTCACACAGTACTGAGTAAGTTTCCCTGTGCAGCAACGTGGACGGACCTAGAAATTAGCATTCCAAGTGAGCTTTCTGGTTTTGAAGACGGGATAAAAAATAGTTGATGGTGTGTAGGTGGGGCTGCTCCATAAAGAAGGAAGGATGGGGAGTTCTCGCTGTGGCTCAGCAGGTTAAGGACCTGACTAGTATCCACAAGGATGCGGGTTTGATCCCTGGTCTCACTTAATGGGTGACAGATCCAGCGTTGCCGTGAGCCTCAGTGTAGGTCAAAGATGGGACTCAGATCTCGAGTCACTGCGGCTGTGGTGTAGGCCGGCAGCTGCAGCTCCAATTTGACCCCCCAGCCTGGGAACCTCCAAATGCCGTGGGGGTCGCCCTAAAAAGACAAAAAAGAAGAAGAAGGATGGGTGGGTGAGCATCTGGCTGCCAGATGCCCTTGAGTGGGGGCGCAGCAGGGGGTGTGGGCTCTGCGGGCACCGTGGGCGTGGCCGGGTCAGACTACCAACTGGAGGGAGGCAGAGGGTTCTGAGATGCTGATGGGTGGGTCTTGCTGCTTCTGTTTTCCCAGTGAAATTGGAAGCCGTAAGTCAAGAGGTGAGGGCAGCAGGGGAGAGGAGGCATTGTCGATTTCGGGAGAGAGGGCTAGGACGGGTCATCTTAGAGCGTGCGGGGAGAATGGCCTGGAACAGGGGTCGGCAGGCTTTTCCTGTAAAGGGTCAGGTGTAGTTCTTCTAGGCTTTTCAGGCCAGAGGGTCTCTATTGCAATGACCGACCCCACCACTGCTGTACCAAGGGCACAATTTGTGTTAAAAAAAAAAATGGGCAAAGAGGTAAAACTTCCAATAAAAGCTTACTTACAGAAAGAGGTGGCAAGCCAGGTTCGGCCCGCTGGCTGGAGTTTGACAACTCCTGGAGCAGTTCAGCTTTAGGCCAGGGGTCCCAAGTGTGCTCCCTGGACCAGCAGCATAAGCATCACCTGGGGACGCGTTAACAAGGCAGATTCAGAAGTTCCTGTCGTGGCTCAGCGGTTAACAAATCTGACTAGCATCCATGAGGATGCAGGTTCGATCCCCGGCCTCACTCAGTGGGTTAAGGATCCAGCTATGGTGAGCTGTGGTATAGGTCGCAGATGCAGTTCCCATCCTACGTTGCTGTGGCTGTGGCATAGGCCGGCAGCAGTGGCACTGATTCGACCTCTAGCCTAGGAATGCCTCCATATGCCTTGGGTGCGGCCCTAAAAAAAGCGAAAAAATTAAAAAAAAAAAAAAGGAATTCAGGTTCTTGGGCCCTCCCTCGTTCACGGAATCTGAGGCTCCCGGTCCCCGTACTGTTTCAAATACAGATTCAGTCTGCGATTCTGGAATTCTGGAAGTTAAACACTCCAAAGTGCCCGAGCTGCAGGTTAAGGTGTCGCCACCTAGCGGCTGGACCGAGGGAAAGCCGGAGAGGAGACAGCCGGGGGTGGGGCCAGCGCACCCCCAGTGAAGGGCATGGGCGTCTGGACCTGCTGTGCTCACCTGCCCTTAGGCTGCATGAGGACGGTCTGCGCCCTGCCTTCCCCTGGGCCTCGGGACCAGCATTTGGACAGGCCCTGGGACTGCCTGCTCCCGGCGTGCAGGGCCTGGCGGGCGCCATCAGCTCCGCGGTGCCCCTCGCTCACCCGGCGTGCCTCCCCTCGGGGCGCGTGCTCTGCGGGGTCTTACAGGCACCTGCACACGGAGGGCTTCGTGTGAGTGTGAGTCCCAGGAGCTGGGGGTCACGGAACATCTGAAGAGCTGCCCTCTTGAAAGCTAAGCGGGGAGTTCCCGTTGTGGCTCAGTGGGTTAAGAACCCAGCTAGTGTCCAAGAGGATGCAGGTTTGATCCCTGGCCTTGCTCAGTGGGTTAAAGGATCCGGCGTTGCTGTGGGTGTGGCGTGGGAACTTCCATATGCTGCAGGTGTGGCCCTAAAAAGCAAAAAAAAAAAAAAAAAAAGGCTGAGCACCAGCATCGGCCAGCTGCAGCAGGCTGGAGTCAGGGGTCAGGGAAGGTGAGGCCTCAAGGTGACCCTGGGTGACCGCAGTGGCGCTCCCTGGGTTAGGGAAGACAGCCCGACTCCCAGGTCCACAGATTTCCTCTGGTGCCACCATTTATTTCTGCCTAGTTTGGGCCTTGGGAACGGGCTCCCAGAACTTCAGAATAGTGGGGGGGGGGGGCGGGAGCGTGTGAGAGGCAGGAGTGGGAAAATCCCTCACAGACCTTGGACCCCATCCTCAGCCTCATCCGAGCCCCCGTGGGTCTGTCTGTCCATCCGTCTGTCTGTCTGTCTGATGAAGGATGTACAGATGCCTAAGGAACAGGCCGTCAGGATCCCAGAGCATCCTGGCCGCACCCGCCTGGTCTTTTTTAACCTCCTCCCCCCCTTTGCTTCTCTCCAGAACCTTCCCTCTGTGAAGAAGACAGCAGGTCGGAACGAGTGAGGCCGGCTCCATGTACCCGGAATCGACCACGGGCTCCCCCGCTCGGCTCTCCCTGCGGCAGACGGGCTCCCCCGGCATGGTCTACAGGTGACTTCCGCGCCGCCCCCCGACCCCGGCCCCTCCTCGGGTGGGAGCGAGTGAGCCCACAGGGCTGTGAGGTGCATGCAGGCCAGCGTTTTCTCCAAGGAGGGGACCAGAGGCTTTTGAGACCAAAAGGGGGAAGAAAAAAACCACGGGCTTTCTGGGCAGGACGGAGCCAGGACCAGAGCCCCCCCACCCCACGTTGTCCCTGTCTCTTCTGAAATACTCCGTGGGAGGTTACAGAGGCCAAGAGTGAGCAGGGGCCCTTCCCGGCTTCCGTGTCTCTCCTCTCACACATCACAGCGCCCCCTGGTCCCAGCAGCGCACAGACATGCGCGCGCACGCGCGCGCACACACACCCCGAGCGCAGCTCAAAGCCTACGAAGCTTCTGCAGAGCCTGGGGGGTGGGGTGGCGGCCCGGTGCTCACTGGGCCCCTCGACCTTCTCCTTGTGGAGCCCACCTCCAGGCCCAGTTCTGGGCCTTTCTGTTTGGAAAACAGCGCAAGTCGAACCACAGGGAAGATGTGTGGGGCGCCAGGTCAGAGCTGCCGGCTCGGTGGCTGGGGTGTGGAAACCGATGGCATCGTGGTCACGGAAGACCGGGGCGCGAGTGGGACCCCGGGGGTCCGTCGGCCCTGGAGCAACTGGACCTCCCAGGAGCGGCCAGGGCCTGAGCCAGAGAGTGTGTCCGTGGAAACCGGGGGCTTGGGAGAAGTCCCTCCTTCATCAAGGTCCCACGGTCATGTGCGCTTGCGGGCATGTGGGCTGACCGGCGCCTCTTGGTGGGAGGGTTTTCAACCTTCGGTCTCAAGCATGTTTCATTGAAACCCAAACAGACAGTGCCCCAGCGGGCCACCTCTGTCTTTATTTTATGGACCCCCGGGCCCTGCCTCCTCGTGCCACTGGGTGGCGCTGCCGCCGAGCGCGTGGTACGCGGGCGCGTCCTCCCACAGCCCCGAGCAGAGCGGGGGTGGGGCTGGGCTGCCTGACGCTGCTGCTTCCCGGGCTGGCACCTCCCTGTGTGGTTAATGCCAATTGTGGCTTCTCTCTCTTCTCTCCCCGCCTCTTCCTTCTCTCTCCTCCATTGCTGTCCGCAGTACCCGGTATGGGAGCCCCAAAAGACAGCTCCAGTTTTACAGGTAACGAACCCTCCGTTTTCCCTACACCCCGCCAGCGGAGGGAGTGGGCGGGAGCCGTGCTGGCGATTTCTCAGAATCGAAAAGCAGCCCCCGCCCCCGCCAAGATCCAGGCTCTGGCTTTCTTTCAGCGTCACCATGAAAACACATGATGTTGGGTCCACCGAGGGGGCTCGTGGTCTAGAATTTGCTTTGATTTGAGCTTGGCTCTCACCCGATCTTCTCTAAAACCTCACTGCTCAGGCAGCGGGTCGGGCTCTCTCCTATGGTCCCCGGTTTGTGCTTCTTAGATGGACAGAGCGAAGGACACGCCCAGCCCAGCCCTCTCCCCCTCTCCGTGAACTTGGGCGATTTGCAGTCTGTGGGGCTGTCTGGGCTCCGAGGACACCTGGGTCACGGTGGGGACAGACTTGCTGGTGTCTTTCTGACGCGTTTCCCTCTTGGCAAATCAGCACACTTGTGTCCGCTGGGCGAGAGGCTGTCACCAGGGGAACTGGGCATCAAGAGGCCCAGGCTTGCCGTCCAGCCCGAGGCAGGTCCAGCAGCAAAATCCTCCTGGGCGGGTCCCTTCCTCCGTCTTTGCGGCCTCTTTCTAACGTGTACAGTCGGGAGTGCTCGTGCAAATCTCTGACTCTGGGGATTTACTGTGACGTTTCCTCCCGTCGCAAACGCCTGGCTTAGGGATCCCACAGGGCAGTTACTCCGGATTGGGGACTGGGGACTCGGTGTGGCTCTTGGGAGAGGCCCAGGCGGGTGTCTGTTGTGCGTCCTGGCCTCCAGCTGTGACAGCCTTGGGGCTGTCATTGCCGATGCACCAGGGACCTCACCGTGGCAGTGGATTTCCACGTGGTTTTTTTCCTTCCCATGGCCTTGGCACCTCCGAACGTGACCGTGGGCCTGGGGCCGCAGGTGAATTTTGCCACTGCTTCCAGGCCTCTCAAGAGGTCCCGCACCTTAAAGGGAGCTCTGAAGAGACGACCCAGAGTCTTTGATTCCGCCGAAATTTTTGGTAGACAGGATCTTGCTTGAAACAGCGAGGTCTGAACTTGGGCTTGCAAATGCTCTTATTGGATAAAATGTTTGTCGTCATGTACCACGGGATGTGTGAACATGCGCGTACGGTATAAAACATCAGGATGAACGTGCGCCCTGCGCCCGGGATTTGGCCAGTGAAACCAAACATGCACTTGAACTGTATCCTCAGAAGTCCTGGCTCGCCGCTCTCTGGGGAGGGATGGAGGGAAGGGAGAGAAGGAGGCAGAAAAACCCCAGGCACGGGCCGCTGGCTGGAAGGGCCTAGCCCGTCGGGGGCCAAGGGGGGGTCCAGTTGCGGTGCGCATGCTCCACGCCCCTGACTGGTCCCCCGCCCCACGGCCCCGCCCTGCCACCCACCCGCTGGGAGCCCTCTGGGCGAGCACCCTTCCCGGGAGGCCTTCCTGCCCCAGGAACAGGCTCTGCCAGAGCACCGAGTCTCCAGGTGAAGCCCCTGTCCACACCCCCGTTCCACGGGGGACGCCACGGGCTCGGGCCGTCCCGCCCTTTGGTCCAGGGTGGTTGCTTCACACAGACACCCAGGCTTCTCCTGTGCAGCCTCTGAGGGTGACATCTAACGGGGTGGGGTCTGTTCGACGTACTGGGTGCCACTCCCGGTGGGGCATCCTCGTCCCCCAGGCACTGAGGCGGCCGCTGGACGGTCATTTAAGTCCGCGGGGCACCCCTCCCCCAGCAGGCCCTGCCCTCGAGCAGCTTCACGGCAGTAAGAGAGGTGGGCCCGCCCCTGTCAGCTCTCACAAGGGTGCTGCCCAACCAGGGACCCCGGGCTCAGGGGCGATGACAGGGAGCAGTTTATTCCTTGCTGTGTGTCTGTGGGTTGACTGGTCAGTTCACCTCGGCTGGGCTCGCTGGTGTGTCTCTGAGCTGCAGGTAGGATGCAGGTGTTCCCGGCTCCCCATCCTTCCTGAAGAAGGCTACCCCAGGCCTTCTTCTCACGGCCCAGGTGCCAGAGGGAGAGCAGAAACACGTGCTGGAGGCCTTCCCGCTGTGGCTCAGGGGGTTAAGAACCCGACTGGTATCCGTGACGATGCGGGTTCCATCCCCGGCCTCGCTCAGTGGACTAAGGATCTGGCGTTGCCGCGAGCTGCAGCGTGGGTCACAGAGGTGGTTCGGATCTGGTGTTGCTGAGGTGCAGGCCGGCAGCTGCCGCTCGGATTGGACCCCTAGTCTGGGAAGGTCCTGATGCCGCGGGTGCAGCCCTGGAAAGAAGATCGTGAGTGTCTGAAGGCCGATTGGTTAGAACCGGCATCTACTTCCGCTTGTTCTTTCGGCCAAAGCGAGTCTCACGACCAAGCCCAAGTCCGGGGACCGTATACTCCCCCGACACAGAGTCCTCTCGGGATCACAGCCCGTGCCTTACCAGTTTCTTCCGGTTCAGTTTCCTCTCCCAGCCTGACATTTCTTTCTACTCCTGATCTGGGGAAATGACTCTGCCACCCCTCGCAGCCGCCCCGTTTGCAGTTTAGAGGTGATCAGCTCAGCCTCCATCAGGACCCCACGGGCACTGGCACGACTTCTTAGCTGGAAGATCCCTCCTGCTGAGACCGCTCGGGAATCCTAGGATGACGCGGTCGTGAACCTGGACGTGGGCTCTCCGTGGCCCCAGCCCCGGGCTCAGCCTCAAATGTTTTCCAAACCCCAGGTCAGGACTGTGAACGAGGGTCTCTGCGCCCCCCCTGCCTGGAGAGAGAAACAGTGTGGTGTCCAAGTAGGAAACTTCAGGAAGCTTCTGGCCCTTTAGAAGTCCTGGCAGTACAGGACCTACCGTCTGGGACAGGTCCCGGTGGAAGGCAAGAGGCTCGTCCGTCTGGGTGCCGAGGGCACGTCTCACCAGCAGACAACCCCTTCCCTGTGGGTGTGGTCACAGGCTGTGGGACCCCCGGCGCCCCCGCCGCAGACAGGAATGTGATGGGGCCGAAGCTGCCAGCCTGCGTCCCATCCACAAAGCGCGAAAAGCACAGCCTTGCCCTCCCCACCTGCGGCTCCCAGGCTCTGGGTCCCGAGGCAGGACCCCAGCAGGAGGCTGCCTTGCCAGGCTGCAGCGCAGAACCACACTTGCTGGGCTTTTAGGGGCCAAGCGCTCGTGAATAATTCAGCCTCTTTCACTGAGATGCAGATGCCCTAATAGGGCTAATGGACTCACTACCTGCAAGGCCGACCCTCGTGGGAGTTCTCGTTCGCTCACCAACCGCTTCTGACCTTCTGCAGCGACACTCCCTAATGAAGAAGCGGCTGCACCAGCTCCTTAGACGCCTGGTGAGCCCTAATAATCTAGACTGTGTCCCTTTTAACCAGCAGACGCCAGCAAGGCAGGTGAGTGGCCCCTTCAGCTCCGGGAGGCAAGTGGCAGCCGCCTTCTCGGGGGACCGGGTGGGGGGTTGCTGCCAGGGGCGAGCATCCAGGGAACGGAAATGACAGGGACAGCATTTGGGGGTTTGCTTGGCTGAGCTGAAATTAGACCCTCTATATTTTTGCGAACGGAAAACCTCGAAGAGAAAGCCCGCTGTAGGAAACCCCGAGAAGTTCACTGCAGGGAGGAGGGTGGGCTCTCTGCTGCTTGGGCGCGCTTGCCTCCAGCCCCGCTGCTCCCTCTCACTCCACCCACCTTGCTGGGTTCCCGCTAAGATCCAGCATTTGAGTCCCCCCACCCTGAGAATGACAGCAGGAGGCCGGGGGCTTGTCTGAAAGATCTGTCTGGAAACACAGGCCTAAGAGGGCGGGGGCTGCTTCTTGGGGCCTTGGCTGGCTGATGGCTCTCGAGCCCAGAGAGTTCTGTTTTTCTGCCCTGACGCGATGCTGTGCGTTGTTTGAGCCGCGCCCCGAACGCCGCTTCTCTCCGGGCTCCTGCTTCCAGGAGCTTCGGCTGGTTGCTCCGAGAGCGAGACCAGGTCGCCTTTTCGGAGGCCTCCCGGTTCCTTCCAGACCCCGCGTCTGGTGCTTTGGCGGCTTTCGGTACACAGAGCTCTGCTGAGAAATTCCAGGCGGGCGGCTCTTGCTAGAGGTCACGGTTCTCGTGGACTGAGTGAGGTTAACGCCGTCCTTCCACGTTTCTGTGTCACGGTGGTCACTCACGTGGGTCCCCCAGGTCCCCTGTCCACAGGAAGAGACCCGCACTAGCAGGCCCCAGCGCCAGGGGACGGCCTGGAGGCACTGTCCTTAGAGCCGGTCGTTAAGAACGGCTGATGTTTCCTGTTTCCTGGGATGGGTCCACACGATGGCGAGGAGGAGCGACAGCCGGGGTCACTACGCGCTTGAGCCCTGAGAAGCCACGCGGCCGAGGCGGGAGCCCCATCAGGGAACATATTCCTGGGGCCCCTCATCCGAGGACCCAGCCCTGCTCGCCCGCGGAGGAAGCGGGCTTATTACGCTGTCCCCTCCCGCTGGGCAGCACTGGTGCCTCCCACGGTCCCTCTCTGTCCCTCCTCCGTGCGGTCCTGCCTCCCCTGAGGACCAGAGGAGGAGCTTGTCCCGCCTCCTCCACCGCTGTGCTGAGCGCTCCGGCCACGGACCGCCTCCTGGGTGCCAGGTCCTCACCCTCCGCCCCAGGCCGGGGGCCACCAGGCCCGCCCATGGTCTCCTTCTCCTCCCACGTGTCCCCCGGCCTGAGCCTGCCCTGCCCCATAGGGACCACAGGCCCCTCCCCAAGGCCGCTAGGACGCAGAGGAGACTCCAGCCCCCAGAAAAAGGCGCCCTCCAAGCCCTGACCACACCCATCTCGCTAGGAGTGTGTGTCCCTGTGAGGCCCGGGGCGAGGGACAGTGTCCACACTGCATCCTCGTCAACCTTTTCTCGTGACTTTCGGCACCTGCACGGCCCCCTCCAGTCACTCAGGCCACATTCACATGTGCCCCTGGAGCGGCCCCCGCCTGCCAACGCCTCCCCTCCACCCTGTTTTGTGTATTTTGTCCCCACACCACTTGTAACCGGCGCCACACTCCACACCTCATGGCTGGCGGCCACCTCCCGCCACCGCCAGGCCAGCCCCTGCCCAGTTGTCCAGGCCGGTCCCGTGCAGCCCGAGGCAGCCTCTGCTCTCCCCACTTCACAGACGTGGAGACTGAGGCTCAAGCGGTCCAGGTGCCTGTCTGGGTCTCACAGAGAGGGTGACAGACAGGGCCGCCCCGTCCAGCATCGGGGCACGTGGCCGCCGCGATCCCGGCCGTGGGGCCGCGGCTCCATTTCCAGAGCTGGACCAGACCAGGGTTGCTCTTCGCGGGGAATGTCTTGAAAGTGAATGGCTGTTGATCTCGGCCTGGCTGGGAGTGTGCGTGTCTGAGGTGGGTCGGGCTTCCCGGGAAACGCCCCTGCGGCCGCTGCCCGCCCCGCTGGTCCCTCTGAATGCGGACGCCCAGAGCATCCGGGACCAGCCTCCTTTTGCGCCACGCAGGGCTGGCCGCAGGCCACACAGACGCCTTTGAAGCAGCTGCCCCATGGGCGGTGGGCAGCAAGGCGGGGAAGGAGTTGGTGCCGAGGCCCGGGGGCTGCCGTGGTGACGATTCCAAGGTTGACCCCCACCCCCGAACCTGGGGCCCCCTGTGGTCCCCAGAGTGGTTCTCCTAGAAGGTGGGGATTTTCATGCCTGGGCCTCAGAGACTTAGTCCAAACCCTTGGGGGGGCGGTGCCAGAGGTTCTGGGTCCCCACAGGGCCCCTCCCCACGGGTCTGAGCTGCAGTGAAGCAAGTCCTGGCCCAGGAGCTCCCCCCACACCCACAGGAGAAGGCATCCGGGAGAGAGCCTTGGCCTGAGTCCGGGAGCCAGCCCAGCCCACCCGACAGGTGCTCTCAGCGTGCCCAGGGAAATGCCCAGTTACTGCCCCTGGTGCTGAGCCTGCGGCAGTGAAAATAGATAGAAAAGTCCCTGTGCCCGTGACCTGACCTGCAGGGGCACCAGATGCAGCAAAGCCCCTCAGCTGATCCCCCTGCCCTGGAGAAAGGGGGCTAAGAAGTGTCACCTGAGGGAGGGGCCGCCCACGCCCCGCCATTTCTGCCCTCAGGGTCTCTACGGCTGCCTCGGCTCCGGGACAGCCTGCCCAGCCCGCCCCAGGGCTAATCATCTTCTCTTGGGGCAGAGGTGGGACAGTGCCGGTCCCTCCAACGCCCGGGGCTGGGCTCCGGGGTCCGGCCCTGCAGCTGACCCAGCTGAAAAGGCGAGTCTCCGCCCAGTGACGGTGACAATGCTGGGGCCACCGTGCAGGCATCTAGGCTGGGCCAGATGACCGTGGTCAAGTGTGGAGGGAGTTCTGGAATGTAGGCCAGCCCTGCCCCCGTGACCACATCCTTGTGGCCCAGTCACAGCTACTGTGGGATGTGGACACAGCCGTGATGGGGCCCTTCGCCCATCTGCTCGCATGTGTGCGAGAACTGACACGAGGGCAGGGTTCTGTGCACACACGTCCTCACCACCCCTTTCCTTTCTTTTCTTAAAAAACCGTTAAGAGCTCCCGTCATGGCTCAGTGGAAACAAATCCGGCTAGTATCCATGAGGACGCAGGTTCGATCCCTGGCCTCACTCAGTAGGTTAAGGATCTGGCATTGCCGTGAGCTGTGGTGTAGGTCGCAGACGTGGCTCAGATCTGGCATTGCTGTGGCTGTGGTATAGACCAGTAGCTGTAGCTCCAATTGGACCCCTAGCCTGAGAACTTCCATATGCCACCGGGTGTAAAGCGAAAAAACAAGAAAAAGAAAAAAAAAGTTTATTAAGCCTGTAAAGTAAGAGCACCTTTAAAACCCGAGAAAACAGAAAGAGAGAATCTTTTATGTCTGATTCCTTCATCCATTAATCCCAATGGAGAATTTAGAACCTCTTTCACCCTCCTTTCAACTTGAACTGTTACAGGCTTATTAATTCATCAGTTAATCCCAGTTGCCACCCCGCATCCACTCCCCGCCTTGTCAGAAACAGGGCTGGTCCAGAAAACACAGGAATGTCCACAGGATTTTTTTTTCCTTTTTGGCCAAGCCCAGGGCCTGTGGAAGTTCGGAGGCCAAGGGTCCACAGTGGTGACAGCAGACCCTCAGCCGCCTGAGCCGCCAGGGAGCTCCTCGCCTTTCTTTTCTTACCACTCTCTTGTAGGGCTTGTCTTGTAGAGACAGCTCACGCTTGAAAGCTGCACAGATTTCCATTCTATGGACGGACTGTTATTAGCGTAACCGGTTGTCCTGTAGATGGACATTTATGTTTTTGGTTTCAGAGAGCGTAATCATCATCTCAGATGGCAGTTTAGCAGTGGTTCATAGCATTTCTGCTTTGCGATTTCCAGACCTATTCCCTCCCCCCTCCGCCCCCCGGTAAATGCATCTGCTCAGTGTTTGGATGGCAAAACCTCGCGGATGGTGACATCATTCATTTGAGCTTGGAGCCCAAAGAACGGTGCTGGTGCAGTGGCGCTTTCTGCAAGCAGAGAATGTGTGTGCAGATAGCATCTGCCTTGGCAAGGCTGCAGATGAACCAACAGGGCCTTCCAGGGGTGCGGTGCCCCCTGGCAGAATCACACTAGCCTTTGCTTCAGCGACAGGTGCCGGATGCGCTTCTGCTGCTTCCCTGGGGCAGTCTGGTTTTACCCTGGGAACACCTCCAGAGGGCGCCACGAGGTCGCGTTCTCAGCTCTGGGGGCCCAGCTCTGCATGCATCCAGCCCTGGTTTCATCCGAGCACTGCTGAGTTCTCCCACCTTGAACACAGCTTCTTCACCTGTGCTTGACTCACGGGTCCGGGGCCGAGGAGGGTGGTTCAAGTCCCCGGCCAGTGCAGCTTTGGGGTGTTTCCATCCCAGTGTCCCCAGGTGCCCAGACCCCTTGGTGACCTCTCTGGTCAGAGGATGTGTCTCGGCAGCGTCCAGCCTGGGCTCCTGGGGGCAACGGGACGCTCTCTAACCCATCACCCCTCGGCGTTTCCCGTCCGGACAGCGGCGGCTCCCAGGCCGGCTGGGGCCATGTTGTCCATGACGTACAGCGAGAGTCTGCGGAGCGTGAGCGCCAGGTGTCACTCGGACTGGGCCCTGCACCCCGTCCGCCAGACCGACACGCTGGAGCTGCAGCGGCTGCGGGAGGTGCGGGTGGCCGCCCAGGCCAGGACCATGGAGAGCTTCCTCCGCATGCACGGCCTCTCCCTGGACGGCTGCACCGCCCGGCGCACTGGCATGAAGTACCGGTAAGGGCCGGGCCGGGCGGGGGCCGGCGGCCGAGGCAGGTGCCGCGCGCGGGGTGCAGCCCAGGAAAAGGGGTAACGACTTCGCTGTAAATGGAGGTAAACACTTCTGGGTTTAAGAATGCCGGCCCCGGAGTTCCCATTGTGGCTCAGTGGGTTAAGGACCCGATGTTGTCTCCGTGAGGATGTGGGTTTCATCCCTGGCCACGCTTAGTGGGTTAAGGATCCGGCATTGCCCCAAGGTGCAACACAGGTTGCAGAGGCGGTTTGGATCTGGAGGTGCCGTGGCTGTGGCGAAGTCCTCAGCTGCAGCTCCGATTCAGCCCCTAGCCATATGCTGCAGGTGTGGCCATAAAAAGGAAAAAAAAATTCCTAAAAAAAGAATATAGGAGTTCCCATCATGGCTCAGTGGAAACGACTCTGACTAGTATCCATGAGGGTGCAGGTTCCATCCCTGGCCTCGCTCAGTGGGTTAAGGATCCAGTGTTGCCGTGAGCTGTGGTGTGGGTCACGGCGATCCCACATTCCTGTGGCTGTGGCTGTGGTGTAGTTTGCAAGTATGGCTTGGATCCCAAGTTGCTGTGGCTGTGGTGTAGGCCAGCAGTTACAGCTCTGATTCGACCCTTAGCCTGGGAACCTCCATGTGCTATGGATTCGGCTCTAAAAAGACAGAAAAAAAGGAATGCAAACCGCGTAAGAATGTCTAGCAGTTTCCTGGTGGCCTGGCGGGTTCAGGACTCGGCGTGTCGCTGCTGTGGCTGGGCTTGGACCCCTGGCCGGGGAACTTCGGCATGCTGCGGGCGTGGCCAAAACAAAGAATATCTAACAGAGGAAAATGAGAGTCTGCGTGCACCTGTCCTCCAGAGGGGAGCTATGGCTGGTGTTTTGCCCACGGGAAAAGAGTGGTGAACAAACTTTGCAGCGGGGATCAGCATACTGTTTCTTCTGTCACCCTGCAGTGTCAGTGGAGCACATTCATTGCTAGGGGGCGACTAAACACAAATCAGGGGACATGCCTCAATTCGTCACCTCCATCCACCCATCGTGTCCATCCACGCCAGCACCAGAGCCCCGGGCCTGGTGCTGGGAGCTGAGATGGACCTAAATCAGGCTGTCCTCGTGGGAACTGATTTGCAACAGGTGGTCTCTGAATTGGTTGCTGCAACGATGCCTGTGACCGCAGTTAGCTGAGGCTGTGGATTGGGTGTCCGCGTGTTCTCGGGTGATGGACTTGTAGAGCGAAATTCTCTTGGACCCTCAGAAGGACTTTCCATTTGGCTTGCTTGTCACTGACATCAGCATCTGGGACGGCGCTCCACAAACGGCCCGCTTTCTCCTCTGAAAGCCGCAGAAAGTGGCCAGAGAGCCCCAGAGCCCACGCTGGCATGGAGGCTTCGCGTCCACGCGGCTTTATTCCCGTGCCTCCTGGGGACAAGCCCTGGCCGGGATCAGTGAACCAGAGGGGACCGTCTCTGCCCAGTCGGTGTGGTTGCCAGGTTTAGCAAATGAAAATGCAGAATGGAGAGTTAAATTTGGATTTCAAGTCAACAAGTTTATGCAGTAATTGGGACATACTTTTATCCCGGAAGTTACTTATTGTTTAGCTCAAGTTCAGGTTTAAGTGGACATCCTCTATGTGGTCTGGCTTCTGTCTAAGGCTGGCCCCAGGGGTTATGCGGCTGTTCTCCGGAGAACAGAGCAGAGGCCAGCACAGCTGCTGTAACGTTTTCTCCTGCGGACAAAGGTTGGGGCCTTCGGGGTCCTTGCTTGAGCATATGGTTGTCATTTAAGGGGGCAAAGCACTTCTACCCTGAGTCCATTAGATGGCAGAATTCCGAAGGCTTTGTGTTTGCCCCCCACCCCCCACCCCCCAAGACCTCCTAATTCTGATGGAAATTTCTCACGAGGGAGCTGAGATGGCTGGGATGACTGCTTGTTTTTCTGGTTTTGGCTAGTTCCAGATACTTTTCATTAACTCAGCAAGTGTTCAGTGAAGATCTGCTTGGCTCCAGGCAACAGGCCTGTCAGATGCCACGTGGGTCAGCGGGACAGGGTCCCCACCCTCTGGGATGTGACCGCCTGGTGTGTGGGGGGAGGTGGCAAAGAAAAAGCAGGTGAACACCTGAATAAGTGTGGGAGGTCAGGTCCGCAGAGCCCCCCACCATCTGAAAGCAGGAACGCCTGCAGATGCGAGAAGGAACCTTCCAGTCCGAGGAGACGGGGGCTCGTTTGAGGAAAGAAGCTGGACCAGAGCGAGGAAGGCAAGAGGCAGGGGCTTGAGCCTGTCCCCCACGCCAGCCCCGGAAGACCCCAGCTCCCTCAGGTGTGGGTACCGTTTGTGATGGAGGGGGTACGCTGGGGTGAGCTCTGTCGCCCCCGCCGCCCCTAATTTCATGTCCACCCAGAACCTTGGAATGAAATGCTGTTTGCAGATAGGGTCTGGACAGATGTCAAGATGCGGTCGTGCTGGAGTAGGGTGGACCTAAGTGCGGTGATGGTGGCCTCCAAGGAAGGCCTGGGGAGAGCTGTTGGGACGGCAGAGGCAGAAACTGGAGGGATGGGGCCACAAGCCAAAGAACCACAGTCACCAGAAGTGACCAGAAGGCTCCCCGCTCCGCCCCAGAGCCTGCAGGGCGCGCCCGGCCCTGCCGACACCCCGTTTCCCACGTCTGGCCCCCAAAGCTGCAAGGGAATCGGATCTGTTGCTTGAAGCCCCCAGGCCATGATCCTTTGCTGCAGCAGCCCCAGAACAGGAACAGAGCTGGGGGACGGGGAGGGGACGCGTCTTTTATTTGCCTGACATCCCGGGGAGAAGGCTGTGCCCCCGCCTGAAACACGCCGGCCCCTGAGGCCCAAACACGTGGGAAGTGCGCTTCCCAAGCCACAGAGCTGACAAGGGAACCGCTCGAGCCTTTAGCGTTTGATGGGCCGGAGACTGTCACCCCCAGGGCGGCCCTTCCTTTATCTGGCAGATTCCATCTTGCTGTCTCCAGGGGCTTTCGGTTAAGTGGAAGGAGGGCCTCTGCACCCACCAGCAGCGGTTTATTAAAGATCCCAGATAAATGCTGTTCTGTTCCCACCAGCAGCTGGGCTGGGGCTGAAGTTAAACCTGGTCCTCAATATTAATATAAAAGAGATAGTGCCTCTGGATAAGCTGCCCAGCGGAGCAAGGCGACAAGCACGCCACCAGCCCGGACGCTTTATCGGCTGAGCTGAACCTGCAGCTGGGGAATGCTTTCTTATTAACTTCTCCCGTGCCTCTTTTTTTTATAAACTGTCCTTGCTGTTTAAAAAAAAAAAAAATTGCACTGAATTTTGAACTCTATACACAGTCCCGCGTAAGCTCCCCCTTCCTGCATCCACCTGGCTGAGGTGAAGGAAGGCCGGGAGATGTGGCTTAACACAGGGCAGCGGGGGAGTTCCATCATGGCTCAGTGGTTAACTAAGCGGGCTAGTATCCATGACGACGCAGGTTCGATCCCCGACCTCGCTCAGTGGGTGAAGGATCCGGCGTTGCTGTGAGCTGTGGTGTAGGTCGCAGACATGGCTTGGATTTCATGTTGCTGTGGCTGTGGCGCAGGCCGGCAGCTGTAGCTCCGATTGGACTCCTAGCCTGGGAACCTCCGTGCTGCAGGTGTGGCCCTAAAAAGACAAAAAAAAAAAAAAGAAGACAGCACAGCAGCTGTGGCCGTGGGCCAGCCAGAGGCTGTGCCTGGACTCACATGGTGCCAGCCAGATGCCAGACCTTGTTCGGCGTGTTCCTGTCTGCTACCCACAGACAGGACCCACACTCCCTACCGGGCCCTGCGAGGCCCGTGCTGCGTCTGGTTGCAGCTTATACCCCCTCAGCCCGCTCAAGGTGCTCCTCGCTCCCTCCCTCCCTTCTCGGGGTCCTTAGTATTCTGTTCGCTGCCCCGAAGGTGCCTCGTCCAGATCTTCACAGGGCCAGCTCCCGCCATCACCGCGCCTTTGCCCTCAGAGTTACTCCCGCACCGCCCGGTCCAAACGACGCCCAGCGAGCGGCTCTCCAGCCCGCTGACCTGGCACCTCACCGTCCTCCCCCGCCCCCGTCTGTCTGACCTTGTTTGTGCCCATCTGCTCCCCGCACAGCGCTTTTGCTCCCAACACCTAGAACGTGCCGAGCCTCTAAACGTACTGCCTGGATGGTGTGGCAGGCTCTCGGTCTTTACCCACTTTCCAGAATATTCCCGCACAAAATGCGTGTCCTTCCCGCTGCTTCCTTGGCAGCAGGCCTGGAAGCTGCCCCTGGCCTCACCGATGCAGGCCACACACGGGGACGGGGGGCCCTGGGCAGCCGGCCTGGGTCGTGAGCTCCCCCGGCAGGGCACGGGGTCCAGCGTGCCCACAATTTCCACTCTAGGTCGTGGCCTCTTGCCTCGGGCCTCTTACAGGAGTCATGGGCCGTATGTGACCTGCGGTCAAGTCCACCGAACAGACTATCCAGTCGCTCATGTGTTCACAGGAGGTCTCTTCCAGCTGGGCCAGTCGGGGAAGACTCGCTGGAGGGGCTGGGGACCCAGGTGCCTTAAGGGACAGGTGGGGACCCAGGTGCCTTAAGGGACAGGTGGGGACCCAGGTGCCTTAAGGGACAGGTGAGGACCCAGGTGCCTTAAGGGACAGGTGGGGACGCAGGTGCCTTAAGGGACAGGTGGAAAGGAGGGGGGGAGACGGGGGGACGAGCGGGGCGGGGCTGGGCCTGTCGGGCGGCACCCTGAGACGGACCTGTATCCTTGCCTCTGGGCTGCCCAAACCCAGCAGGCAGACAGCGGTTCTCGCTTCTCCTCTCACCGTCCGGAGCCCAGAGTCCAAAAGCCAGGGCTGGGCCGGGCCGCGCTGCCTCGGAGGCTCTCAGGAAAGGTCCCTCCTTGGCTTGTAGAGGCGTTTCTTCAATCTCCGCCTCTGTCTTCATGTGACCGCCCGCCCTCTGCGCACATCCCTGGCTCCACATCGCCTTCCCTGTGCTAGCAAGGCAGGCCCCAGGCCCCGCCCAGAGCTTTGCGGGATCTGCCCCCTGAGAGGCTCCGCTGACCGGGCAGCGACAGGGCCCCTGGTTGCTTGGTTCTGGTTGCTTGGTTCTGGGCTGTCCCCTGGAAAGGCGGGGTCAGCACAGTTTTGTCAAACCCACATACGGTGCCAGGCAGCCCCTGGGACTGCCCCCCACCCTCGCCCCTTAATCTGAGGGTCTGAGAGCAGGAGTCTAAATCTAACAATTTTCTAAGACTATTACGAGTTATGGAGGTACCGTTGTGGCTCCGTGGGTTAAGAACCCAGTGTAGGGAGTTCCCATCGTGGCTCAGCGGAAACGAATCTGACTAGCATCCATGAGGACGCAGGTTCAATCCCTGGCTTCACTCAGTGGGTTAAGGATCCGGTGTTGCTGTGAGCTGTGGTGTAGGTCGCAGATGCCGCTCGGATCCCGCGTTACTGTGGCTCTGGGGTAGGCTGGCAGCTACAGCTCTGATTTGACCCCTAACCTGGGAACCTGCATATGCTGCAGATGCGGCCCTAAAATTAAAAAAAATAATAAAAAAAAGAACCCAACATAATCTCTTTAAGATTTGGGTTCGATCCCTGGTCTCACTTAGTGGGTTAAGGATCCAGTGTTGCCACAAACTGCGGTGTAGGTTGCAGCTGCAGCTCAGATCTGGCATTGCTATGGCGTAGGCCTGCAACAGCAGCTCTGATTTGACCCCTAGCCCAGGAACTTCATATGCCGCAAGTGTGGCCCTAAAAAGAAGAAAAAAAACTGTTACGAATCGTGACCCCTGTTTGGGGCAAGTGCAAGTTTTCCAACTCTGGCCAGGCTTTGAAAACCCACCTGGCCACCTTCCCTGCTCAGCAGTTCTCTGCTGGACCCAGAGACCTTGAGAGTGCCGAGGCCAAGCGTCCATTCCCAAGGTCCCCGGTATGTTACAGTGGGATGGAGTGGGGCCGGGATTCTATCACAGTCCCCATGCAGGACTCGTGGGAGAGTGAAGGCTGAACTGCTGCCATGGGGGGCGGTGGCGGGGGTCGGGAGGGGGGGTGCTTCCTGCTGTGGTTCCCAGCCCCCTGGTGTCACCGGGGGGGGGGGTGAGGTCAGGGCACTTGGAGGAAGGAAAGGGTCCTGGTGCCAGGAGGGGCCTGCTTCACTCTGCATGTGCTCTCAGGCAATGCCAAGGGGACACGGAGGTCAAAAGCTGAGACAGGGAAGGGCACCCGACAGGGAACAGCCAGCGCGAAGGCCCAGAGGCTTCTGAGGTGGTTGACTTTTATTCTTCCCTAACTGCTTTATATACGATACACCCCTTTAAAGCATACAATTTAATGGTTTTAGTATAGTCACATATTTGGTATGTACAATATATTGGTGCAAAAAGCACCAATTTTAGAACATTTTCATCACCCCCCAAAAATCTCATACCCACATTGGGGGTCACCCCCAATCCCCCACTCCCCCAGGCTCTTGGCAAACACCAAGCTACTTCTCCTCTCTGTGGATTTACCTGTTCTGAACAGTTCATACGACACGGGACGTGGCCTTTGATGCCTGGTCACTCTCTCGTGGCGTGAGGGTTTCCGGGATCATCTGCAGTGTAATCCACATCAGCACCTCACTCCTGTGCGCGCTGGACAGCGTTCTGTCGCAGGGATGGGACAGGTTTTGTTTATCCATCCTGGGGTCGATGGACAGTTGGGTTGCCTCTGTCATTATTTGGGGCTCTTCCAAATAATGCTACTGCGGACATTTGTGTTCAAGTGTTTGTGTGGGTGTGTTATCGGCCCTCTGGGCACATACCTAGGAGGAAAATTGCTGGGCTGCGGTTGAGGCAGGTGAGGTTTCGCACGTGGTGGTGAGTACGTCTCTGCGGCTCTCACTTAACTTGGTGTTACTTAAAAGAGACCATCTTCCTAATAATCTGAGGAATAGCGGGATGCACGCCAGCCCCCGTGGAATCTGACGGTTCGCCAGAGCCGAGAGAAACGTATGACGTAGAATGAACTGGGCGTTTCCGCGTCCTAAAGGCCGGTGCCTAGCACCACTCAGAGCTCTCGCTAAAAACACAGCTTCCTAGGCCCAGCCCCAGAGCTGCTGATTCAGTGGGCGTGGTGGGGCCCAGGAATCTGCGCTGGTAACAGGCTCCTCTAGCACCCTGGTCAGGCGCCGAGCGTCCCTGCCCTGGACTGTGAGCTCCACGAGCCTGGGGAGGAGCCCAAGGCAGAGTCTTTCCACCTGCAGCCTCTTCGGCCGGCCTGTGGACTTCTGGAGGGCAGGGCCCGTTGTCTTCCAGCGCAGGGGCCAGAGGGTGAGGGGCCAGCGAGCCCCTCCAGGAGGGCGTGGAGGAGCCCCCTACCAAAGGGGCTCAGGGAGGGCCCCCAGCCTGCCCCGAGCTCAGGGGCCTGGGCCAGCCCTGAGGCAGCCGGTCCGGCCAGCTCTGTCCGCCGGTGGGTCTCACCCAGGAAAGCGGGGCTTTCATCAGGCAGTGGCACATGGAGAAGCCGCATCACCAGAAATCCGGAGGAGAGGGGACCGCTCTGTCCCGGTGGTAGTGACACTGGTGACCCGGGGAAAGAAGCCCGGGGTCAAGGAGCCAGAGACCCGAGAAGTTCCAGCGCTCTGCACAGCGTTAGCTTACGGCAGATTCTCAGCACGGACTTCCGGAGGGAGTGAATGAATGAACAAACAGATGAGTGAACTGATGAACGGGAGCCCCCCGCTGTACCCCGTCCTCCTTTCTCACAGTCCCGGGGTCAGGACGAAGATGAAAACGAGGCTCTCCTCAAACAAAGCTCACGGGGGTTCCTGGAACCCGGGGGGCTGGCTTTGCCCCTGAGGGGCCCCCACTGGCCTCCATATGTGGGTCTGTAACCTGCCAGGGCCCCTTTAGTAAAGCCGCCAGCTCTGCCCTCCCAGCTGCGGGGCCCGCCTGGTCCCCGTCCCGGCCAGCCGAGCGGCTGTCAGCCTGGAGCACCAGGGACCAGCCTCCCGGGGAACAGCCCGGATGGGCAGCAAGTGCCTCCGCTCCGTGAATAAAGCCTCACTGGCGAGTCCTGCCCTCCCTGCCCCCCACCCAGGTCACCTCGTTGACTTGGTGGGGGTCCCTACAGCCATGCTGTGCAGAGCCAGTGGGGATGCCAGGCTCCCTCCGAGAGACTCGGGGACGCCTGGAGAAGCAGCTGCTCCCCGAACCCCAGGCTGCCACCCTGGTGGGAGGTGCCCTCCCCCCTCCCTCCCGCTGCCGCCAGTGTCCTGCTCATTGGTCGCGAGTTACTGGCAGCCCAGCACTGCCGGACACAGCCGGGCAGGGAAGGACCCGCAGAGAGGGGCAAGGGCGAGCCCGACACCCCCCGCCCACCCCCCTTCCGTCGATTCCTGAGTTCTGTCTGATAAGGTCTTTGCTTGCACGTTTCTGGAAATTTGACTCCCTTCCCCGGGAGACGCACAGGCTTTTTTCTACGCCCGTTGCCTTCGGAAATCTTCATCCTGAAGCCACGCCGGGGCCGCTTCTCCGGGGATAAAGTCCCGTCCCGGGCGGAGAGGGGCTGCGGGGGGCAGATGACTTCGGAGCCCGGAAGGAGAGGGGACGAGGCCCGGAGCTGAGCGCCGGCGACATGCAGGTGTCCTTCGTGTGCTCCGAGCACGGCCTCAAGGGCCGCGGCCCCGACGAGCGGCTGGGCCGGCCGGCGGCCAGCAGCCCCAGCCCGGGCACCCGCGGCCGCTTCCGCGCCGTGGCCATGGTGGCCCGGAGCCTGGGGCAGCTGTCGGTGGGGAGCCTCCCGAGCCCGGGCGACGCCGGCGTGAAGCAGCCGGGGATGAAGTCTAGGTACGCGGGGCGGCTGCGTGCGGCGGGCTGCCCTCCCCACCGCCGGCGGGGGAGAGCTTGGCAGACCCGGTGGGCGAGAAACCCCAGACTCCGGCCCGTTTCCCCCCAGGGGGCTGATGGCAATGGCTTTTCCCTCCTCCCGCCCGCTTGTTTCCTGTCTGGGGTGGGAGGGGTGCGCAAGAGCTGAGCCCCCATATCTGATGCTGTGTGATGCTCGCTCTCCTTGGGGACCCCGGGCACTGGCCACGAACCCCGTGTTCTCCCCCCAGGCACACAGGCCCCAGAGGTGCCCCGTGCATAGTCATCTTTGCAGCTAAACCTCCGTCGCAAACGCCAGTGTAATAGTCAGGGGACACGGGTGAACCTTGTGTTGGGATTAAGCGTCCCTCCCTGTCCTGAGCCCCACCCAGGCCTGGGTTCCTCCACCGGCAGCACCGCCGCTCCGCAAGGCACGGAGCAGCGTCCGGAGTTCCCGCGAATGGCTCGGTGTGGCTGCTGTGTGTCCCTCTCCTGGGGCTCAGCTCCCACCTGCTCTGGGTGTGCATGTACACAGAGAACGTGCGAAGTGCCAGTGTCGGGGACAGGGGCCTTCCCACCCTTCCTTGCCACCCCCATCCCCCCGACCAAGAACCTTTCCCAGATGCCTGGTGAATGCACCCAAGTGGCAAAGGAGGGCTGGCTTTGTACCCAGGGCCCCTGCGGGCAGAGTTGAGGCTCACCTGGCGTGGGCGGGGAAGGGGGGTCCTGGCCCTTCTTAGTGGTGGTTTTCTCTGCACGTGGAGGAGCCCTTAGCGCTTCGAGAATAGTGTTCCTGGGGAAAGGGGAGTTTTACAACAGACCACCTGCAGGCTCTGGAAAAGCTAAGTTAGGTCCCTGGTTCCCAGCTCTGCTCTCAGGGACTCAGGTCCCACGGGCCACCAGCCTCGGGAAAAGCCACAGAAGAGTCTGGTTGTTGGAGGAGAGAGTCTGGGTTTCTGGCTGGTGCTGGTTCCACCCTGAGAACCAGTGTTGATAAAACGGATCCTGTCAGCTGAGCTGTGTAGCTTACACCTCCCCAAAACCGATGCCTGGAAATTGGACCTCGCGTGAAAGAACCGTGTCCTAAGTCCCAGGCCGGCCCACTGGAGACAAATTCTGGAATAACTGGGTGCTGCTGCGTCCCCCTTCCTTCCTGGGCCCTTGGGGAAAGTCTGACGTTCTTTTCGGGCCCCTGGGGCCCAGAGCCTTCCTCCCCGTCCTCTGAGTCCAGGGAGCGCCATCCAGAGCTGAATCCTCTCTTCTGGAAGCTCTGGTGGTTTATTTCTGTTGTGACGTGGGAAACGGAAAGCTGGGAGTAAACAGAACCTGTTTTTAGGTCAGGTACGTGTTACCTGCGGGGACTTTTAAGTCAGAACCGGGATTATCAAAGGAGTTAACAGAAGTGAGACCGTTTCTAAAAACGTAAAGCTCCACATGCACGTGGAAAATGCGGCCACTGAGGTGACTTCCCTCCTAGATCCTAAGGCCCACTGAGAAATAGAGGGGCAGAGCCTGCGTGCTTAAGACTACTGCGTGTGCACCTGTGTGTGTGTCTGTCTATTTGTGTACATCTGTGTGTGTATATGTGTCTGTGTGTGCACCTGTGTTGTCTGTGTGTGTATCTGTGTGCATCTGTGTGTGTCCGTGTGTGTATCTGTGTGTGCACCTGTGTGTGTATCTGTGTGTGTCTGTGTGCACCTGTGTGTGTCTGTGTGTGCACCTGTGTGTGCATTTGTGTGTCTGTGTGTGCACCTGTGTGTGTGCATGTACATGTGTGTGTGTCTGTGTGTATCTGTTTATATGCATCTGTGTGTGTCTGTGTGTGTGTGTGTACCTGTGTGGGCATCTGTGTGTGCACCTGTATGTGTGCGAGTGCATGTGCACGTGTGTATGCGTGTGTGTGTGTGGCACATCCTGGAGGCAGGGAGGACGAGACAGGCAGTAAAGGGCAGTGCTCATTAGACCAGAGGGTTTGCAGTCTGGGGGGTGGGTTCGGATCCCAGCCCCAGCTCTTCCGCACTGGGGGACCCCCAGCAGTCCTGCCATGCGGTAGAGCCTGGAGAGCTTTGCTTGGCAGTGGCGGGGGTCGGTTCATGCCCCAGAGGACGAGTGGTCTCATAGCAGCTGAAATGGGAGCCAGAATCCAAACCACAGGATGCCCTCGCTAAGCGCTGGGGGAGGGGTGCCTGTCTCATGGGGTTGCCCCAGAATGACAGTTCCGGGGCCACAGCCAGGCTGCACGCAGGCGGGGGCTCCAGGGGCCTGATCCCGATCCACCCCGGACTCTGACCACCTCTTTAGGAAGCCGGCCCTTCACAGCGGCACTCAAGGCATGTGGCCCACGTGAAGGTGCCACATTCTTGCCAGAAGGACGTGTGCTCAGTGCAGGGGAGGGGGACAGCAAGCCCCAGGAGTGAGGAGAGGGGCCAGCATTCAGTCCTGGGGGTCTGGCCCGGGGGCCTGGGCTTCTCACCCCCAAATATACCAACAGACCCCCGCTGCCAGCTGCAATCTGATGCTAAAGATCCAGAAGCCCAGGCTCATCCTTGGGGAGCCTGGAGTTGGGGGCAGGGCAGGTAGTCACCCCACAGGGTGACAGCAGACTGGAAAACGCCCTGACTCCCTGTCCATCAAACCAGCTCGTCAAGGCCAAGTTGCTTTCCTTCACCTGATCAGGTCTTTGCCCTCCGCACAGACGGCGGGAGCGAAAGGCCCCGAACAGCTATTTGTAAAGGCTTAGTCGTCATTGCGCAGGGTCTGAAGTGCATGTTTAGGCGTGTGGCGCGTCCACGGGCTGCGTGATGGGCGTCGGTGTTTCCCTCCAGCAAAGGTCAGATCCCCGAGGCCCCGTCTTTCGGGACCGCGGGTGAGACACGACGCAAATTAATAAAAGCTAACATTATTGGGGCTTAGGTTTCAGCCAGCTGTTTTATCACGATGTCCAGTTTTAATTAGGGGAAAAAACTCTGTAGGAAACAATTTTCACGTGTTGAAAGTTTCGCGTGGCGGCGCGGCGCGTGCCCCGGTCCAGGAGAGCCCCCTCCCGCCACCCCCGCGGAGCTGCTGCATTTAGAAGCTCCCGTAGCCCGAAGTCACCCTGTCCCTTCTCATTCCTTCTCCCGGGCCTGGCAGCGGATGGCAGAACTAATACCATCATTTTAACAGGGAAACAACTTGAGCGGAGTAATTGCAGCATCGCACAATGTCCTAGTTTTGTGAAATTATTCCTGTGGGCGGTGGGCTGAGTGGCAGCTGAGCCGCCAAACACCCTGTGTCCCAGGAAACTCGGAGCCCCTTCTGGTGGGCCGGGGGTCCCCAGCCACAGGGTCTTCAGCACCCTGTCGGGGTTACAGGTGATGCTTTTCTTTTCCTTTTTTTTTTTTTTTTTTTTTTGCATTTTTATTCTTTTAGGGCAGCACCCACGGCATATGGAGTTTCCCAGGCTAGGGGTTGAATCGGAGCTACAGCTGCCGGCCTACACCACAGCCACAGCAACGCCAGATCCTAGCCACATCTATGACCTACACCACAGCTCACAGCAATGCCAGACCCTTAACCCACTGAGCGAGGCCAGGGACCGAACCCAAAACCCCGTGGTTCCTAGTTAGATTCTCTTCCGCCCTGCCACAACAGGAACTCCTCTTTTTCTTTGTTTTGAATTCCTTTTTAATTCCGATTGACTTATCCAGTACAAAACACAAGCTAACCTTCTCCTCAGCAAAGGCAACATCTATTCAAGCGTGATTAAAACTATGTAAGAAAAGTTTGGGAGCATGTGTTTGAACACTTGAATTTGGTCCACGTTATATTTTTAAGTAAAAAGTTTTTTTCATTTCCCCATTTATTTAAGTTAAAGTATGGTTGATTTACAATGTTGTGCCAATTTCTGCTGTGCAGCAAGGTGACCCAGTCATACGTATGTACATTCTTTTTCTCAGATTATCTTCCATCATGATCTGTCCCAAGAGACTGGGTATAGTTCCCTGTGCTGTACAGCAGGACCTCATCACTTATAAATTCTACATGTTATAGTTTGCATCTACTAACCCTAAACATCCACGTTATATGTTTAAATCTCTCATAGCAAGTCTGACGCTAAATCAAGAATATTCTTTTTCCAGTTTTTCTTTTAGAAATAATTGACCCATAATATTGAATATGTTGAAGGTATAATATAATGATTTGATATGTTTGTCTATTATAAAATGATCACCATGGAGTTCCCGTCGTGGCTCAGTGGAAACGAATCCGACTAGCATCCATGAGGACACAGATTCGATCCCTGGCCTCGCTCAGTGGGTTAAGGATCTGTGGTGTAGGTCGCAGATGTAGCTTGGATTCCCGTTGCTGTGACTGTGGTGTAGGCCGGCAGCTGGAGCTCCAGTTTGACCCCTAGTCTAGGAACTTCCATATGCGACCGGTGCAGCGAAAGAAAGGGAAGGGAAGAAAAGAAGCTGGGCAGTTTAAAACCACCTTAAATTCCGTGACAAAATGTTATCCAGCTGTTTACAAGTTTATTATATCTGGCCCCCCAACGACCACCTGTGATCGGGGGAGGGCCCGGGGCTCCTGGGAAAACCCAGGCTGCAGAAGATTAGAGAGGGCGGCCTCCGGGGGGCAGGTGGGGTTGGAAAACGGAGGCCACGGCGTCTATAGAAGTTAGAAATGCTGGGGGCCCCGGGGAGGAGGCGGGGTCTGGGGAGGGGAGCCGGAGGTCGCCCACGGCGTCGCCCACAGCTCTCCGGCCCCCCGCTGCCCAGAAGGGCCCCACCCCCGGCTGGCTCCGGGGCCAGGATGGGGCAGCGAGGTCTCACGAGGGAGGTGAGCCCGTCCGGCCCCTTGTCACCCTCACCAGCTGAGCAGCTCCCACAAAGGGCCGGGGGTGGGGCCTGTCGCACGGCGGGCAGCGTGTCAGAGCCCGCTGCCTGGGCAGGTCCAGGACGCTCTTCTGTGAAGTGGGCATTTCAGGAAAAGGGAGGCAGCTGCCCCACCAACCCGTGAGCGTTTCAGTGACAGAGCCACCTGGCCGGCTGCTGCCCCTCGGGTCCCAGCCAGTCTGTGCAGGATGGACAGGCCGGGGGGGCGAGCGTCCCAGTGCTCAGCAGGGCACCACCAGCCTCCGGGACCGCAGCAGGGCCCTCGGCCCGTTACCGTGGGACCCCCAATGCACCCCGGCTGGCAGGTGCCTCAGGGGGCCTGGGACGCAGCCCTGGGCGGCCGTGCAGCTGTGGCCGCTGGGTCTGGTCAGGCTGCGTGCTGCCAGGGTGTCTGGCTGTCGCCGCCCTGAGCGCCCTGGCCTCGGTGGGGCTCTCCTCTCCCTCATCCCTGCCGCAGAGGGACAGGGCTGAGGGCCGCGGGGCCCGGGTGACGGGGCGCTAGCTTCTCCTCCACACCTCGAAGAGAAGGAGTAAAAATGAGCGAAGCTGCAGTCCTGACCCTAAAGACTGGGAAGAGAGGCCCTTTCGAAGAGGGCGCCCGTGGCCAGGCCCTGAAACAAGATGGGTCCGTTTCTTGTGTTCTCCCGGAGGTGGCCCTGCGGGCCTTGCCATGGTCACCGCCCGGCCTGACCCAGCCACGTGGCTGTGCCCTGATGTGTGGAGGGGACAGCGGGTCCTTAGTCCCCAGGGTGGGCGAGCAGCAGGCCTCTCTCCAAAGAACCGCTTGTCTTCAGAGCCCCCAGAAGAGGCCGGGTGGGCAGCTGGGGGGGCTGGGGAGTGGGGACGGTGGGTCCGGCCTCGGTCGCTGGGAACTCACACCACGTTTGTTTTCCAGGAACCTGGGCAAGTCGGGCCTGCGGGTCTCCTGCCTGGGGCTCGGTGAGTGTGGCGGCCCCTTGGCCCAGCGGCTCCCAAGGAGGCAGGGGCGGCTGGAAGGCTGAAGGGACCACCCCTGGGGTGGGGGAGGGAGAGGGGCTGGGTTGCCATGGTAACCGGGAGGCGGATGGGGAGGGTTCTGAGAGAGGGAGGGGGCAGAGATGGAGTCTTAGCAGAGCGGGTGTGTCGGGTACAGGGTCCCCCGCCCACACAACCCCCGGCCGGCACCAGAAAGTCAGGGAAGCCCCGA
>PVHT021183552.1:42404-55753 GCA_004024745.2 Catagonus wagneri
ACACACAGACACACCCACAGACATACACACACCCACAGACACAGGCACACAGACACACACACACAGACACATACACACAGACACGCACACAGACACACACACACACAGAGACACACACACACCACCGCCCAGCAAGTGGGGCCGTGGCTGTCAGACCTGTGCATCTTCAGGGAGACGGCCCTGGTCCCGCCGCCTGCAGCGGTCCCTGGAATAGGAGCTGCCTCAGCTCGAGCCCAAATGAGCCCTTCAACGCCCTGCGGTCAGCCGCCAGCTCTGGGCACTTGCTGTCCCTTTGGTTCGGTGGCCTCAGGAGCAGGAGGCTCGCCCTGAGGGCCAGGTGTCACACCTGCCAAGCGCAGGCTCAGGCCAGGCGGAGCGGCGTGTAGCCTGGGGCTGTCGCCCTGCACCCGGGAGCCTGGGGAGACGGGGCCCCGGGGCAGCTCTCTGACCTGCACCTGTGTCTCCTTGCAGGGACATGGGTGACCTTCGGAGGCCAGATCACCGATGAGGTAAGACAGGAGTCCCGCTCCCCCAAATCCTGGAGCGGGCCGCCCACACCCGGGCACGGGGTAAATGCACCAGGTATTCTGCGCCCAGGGCAGCCGCGTGGCTCCCTCTTTGTTTCTGCAGGGTGCCCTGGGGGCCAACAGAAAGAGGGAGTCCTGGCAGTGGTGCTGACACCTAGAAGCTGGGGACCCTGGGGCTTCCCCAAGCTGCTTAAAGTCCCCCAAACTCAGGTTCCTGATATAAAAACCCATTCCACAGCTCGCCAGGAAAATTCAGGGAATGCTCATTTTCCAAAGCCTAAGGCCCAGTGCAATTCTGCACCGCTCCTACAGAGGACGCCCATGTGAATTTAACACTTCCATAAAGTTCCCGTTGTGGCTCCAGGGGTTAAGAACCCAGAACAGCATCTGTGAGGATGTGGGTTCAATCCCTGGCCTCGCTCGGTGAGTTAAGGATCTGGCGTTGCTACAAGCTGCGGTGTAGGTTGAAGATGCAACTTGGATCTGACTTTGCTGTGGCTGCGGGCCAGGCCCGCAGCGACCTCCAGCCTGGGGACTTCCATATGCTGCAGGTGCAGCTGTAAAAAGAAAAAAAAAAAAAGCTTCAGTAAATGTCTGTGGCAGTCAGTTAGAATGCAGAGTCTACAAACTTCGCTACAAGCGGAGGACCAAGTAGGTGAACATCTGACCAAGCTCCTCACTGTGCATGCCCGTCGCCATCCTGAATCCGATGCACTTGCTGGGGCTTCTCTCCGCCACAGGCTGCAGCACAGCCCACGTCTGTCCTGGACAGGACACTGAGGCCCAGGCTGATGTGCCCCTCCGGGCACTGAGTGAATATCTCGGAAGGGAGAGAGCTCTGAGTGTCTGCACAAGAAGCTGCCTTCACGTCCGCCCTTCTTACTATGGGAAGGTTGCATTTAAAAATTAATAAGCATGAGGTTGCGGGTTCGATCCCTGGCCTCGCTCAGTGGGTTAAGGATCCGGCATTGCTGTGAGCTGTGGTGTAGGTCGCAGACACGGCTCGGATCTGGTGTGTCTGTGGCTGTGGTGTAGGCCAGCTGCTGTAGCTCTGATTCGACCCCTAGACTGGGAACCTCTGTATGCTGAAGGTACGGCCCTAAAAAGCAAAACAAAAATAGTAATAATAAAATAAAAATTAATAAGTAGGTTCACACAAGACCTTATAGCTGTGACTTCTCAGTTACTTTTTTTTTTTTGCCTTTTTGTCGTTTTAGGGCCGTACCTGCGGCACGTGGAGGTTCCCAGGCTAGGGGTCTAATCGGAGCTGTTAGCTGCCGGCCTACACCACCACGGCCACAGCAACGCAGGATCCGAGCCACGTCTGCGACCTACACCACAGCTCTGACCTACACCACAGCTCACGGCAACGCCAGATCGTTAACTCACTGAGCAAGGCCAGGGATCGAACCTGCAACCTCGTGGTTCCTAGTCGGATTCATTAGCCACTGCACCACAACGGGAACTCCTCAGTTACTTTTCAAAAGGAAACTTGGCTCCCATCAAAATCTGGATGCACTTAATTTGTATTCTCATTCCTCTTTCTTCTAGGACAGCAGCTGTGTAGAACAGTTTGCCCTCGCTTTGAGGTTCTGGGTCTGCCCTATCTCAGGATTAAGATGGGAGTTTTTCAGGTGGCAGGGGGTTGTTTCACCTTTAGCCATAACACTGGTTCCAAAAGCATTTAGCATAGAAGTCTGGGTCGCTGTGCTATATGCCTGAAACTGACACAACATTGTAGATCAATTATGCTGCAATTTTTTTGGTTGGGGTGGGAGGTTTGGCTGTGCCCATGGCGTGCAGAAGTTTTTAGGCCAGGGATCAAACCCATGCCACAGCTTTAACCCAAGCCACAGCAGTGACAGTGTCAGATCTTTAACCCAGTAAACCGGCAGGGAACTCCTATACTTCATTTAAAAAAAAAAAAAAAAGAGCCATGAGGGAGTTCCCTGGTGGTGCAGCACTTGTCACTGCAGCAGCTCGAGTCACTGCAGTGGCATGAGTTCGATCCCTGGCCAGGGAATTTTCACGTGCCACGGGCGCTGCCAAAAAAAAAAAAAAAGATTCATGAAAAAGAAAGGTCAGGGAGTTCCCTTCATGGCTCAGTGGTTAACGAATCCAACTAGGAACCATGAGGTTGCGGGTTCGATCCCTGGCCTTGCTCAGTGGGTTAAGGATCCGGCGTTGCCGTGAGCTGTGGTGAAGGTTGCAGACGCGGCTCAGATCCCGCGTTGCTGTGGCTGTGGTGTAGGCCGGCGGCTACAGCTCCTGTTAGACCCCTAGCCTGGGAACCTCCATATGTTGCGGGTGCGGCCCTAAAAGGACAAAAGAAAAAGAAAAGAAAAAAGAAAGGTCAGAGCCCCAGAGCCCATGTGGTTCACGCCAAATAAGCCGTGTCTGATTCGCCTGTTTCCGTTTCGATGTGGAAGCATTCTGGGGAGGATGTGACTTCATTTCCAAATGGCATTAGCTACGCTGCATGCGATGTCCTTGAGGGAAAGACACAGAGAACTAGCCGGGCGGTGAGCATCCAATGAGGTGACTGTTTCTCCAGCAGACCCGTCACACCCAAAGAATATTGACTGATGGTCCCACGGCAGCCACGGCTGGCTCCGGCCTCGGCTGCGTCTCCATCAGGGACGTAGCGACGTGGATGAAGGTATTGGAAGTCATTTCCAGATGACACCAAGCTGGGAGGACAGCGGCTACAACAGAAGACAGATTCAGGCTTCTAAAAGGTCCTGGCAGGTGACAATGATTGAGCCAAGGGACAAGCAGAATTTTCCCATGAAAGCCCAGAACATGAAGGCCTTCTGAGGAGCCCGCCTGGCCACAGTTCAGATGAAGGATGCCCGGACCGTGTTTCTAGCTGCCTGGCCTGGGCCAGCGGGGTTGGCGCCGCAAGGAAGCAAGAACCGTCCTGGGCTGCAGAGAAACATGGGTGCTGCCCAAGCCCAGAGCAGCCCCTGGCCCTTTGGGCACCCCAGAGGGGGCACCCCGCCTGGAACACCGTGATCCTTGCTAAGTTCATGTCCAAAGGCAGGTGTCTGGCGTGGCCTGGGCTCCAGAAACAGAGTCCTGTCTTAGAGTTACCTCCTGTATTCAAGACACCGTGCCCAGGTGCCAGGGTGGCACAGAAACGAGGAATGGGAAATTTACTGTGGCGGAGCGTCGTGCCACGGCGGGACTCCGAAAAAGTCAGTAAGTGATGGCCCCAGGGCCAAATCTGGTCCCCGGCCTGTTCATCTTCTTTTCTTTCTTTCTTCTTAAATATAAGAAACATAAATTTTGCCATTTTAACCATTTTTCTTGTGGTTAACATAAGCATAACATATGGAGTTCCCACTGCAGCTCAGCGGGTTAAAAACCCAAACTGGTTTCCATGAGGATTCAGGTTCAATCCCTGGCCTCGCTCAGTGGGTTAAGAACCTGCTATTGCCGCAAGCTGAGGCTTAGGTTGCAGAGGCAGCTTGGATCCTGCATTGCTGTGGCTGTGGTGTAGGCTGGCAGCTGCAACTCCGATACGACCCCTAGCCTGGGAACCTCCATTTGTCACAAGTGTGGCCATAAAATGAAAAATAAAATAAAGGAGTTCCCTTCGTGGCTCAGTGGTTAACGAATCCGACTAAGAACCATAAGTTGCAGGTTCGATCCCTGGCATCGCTAAGTGCGTTAAGGATCCGGCGTTGCCGTGAGCTGTGGTGTAGGTTGCACATGTGGCTTAGATCCCATGTTGCTGTGGCTGTGGTGTAGGCCGGCGGCAGCTCCTGTTAGACCCCTAGCCTGGGAACCTCCATATGCTGCGGGTGCGGCTCTAGATAAAGGCAAAAAGACAAAAAAAAAAGGAAAAAGAAAATAAGCATAACATAAAATGTTAACCATTTTTTTAAAGTTCAGGGACATTAAGTGTCTTTACTTGGCTATGCCTGTTTCCAGAATTTCTCATCACCCAAAACAGAAACTCTGTACCCACTAAGCAATAACTCCTCAGCCCCTGGCAGCCTCTGACCAGGCTCTGTCTGCCTCTGTGAATTCCGCAGCCCGTTTTTACAAATAAAGCTTTATTGGCAGGCAGCCACGCCAGCTCGTTTATATACTATATGCGGAGCGGGTTGAGTAGTTGCCGCGGAGACCATCTGGCCTTTAGCCCTTTGCAGAAGAGTCCCCTGTCCTGTGGGGTCACGCAGCATCTGTAAATCTCGGTGGGGCTGTCGTCCTCCGGCAGAGGGAGGCCCCGTGGGCTGGGCTGGGCTGGGCTGGGACACGGGAAGCAGACAGTGTAAACCTCAGGTCACGTGGCCAAGTAGCAGCGCTGCCCTGGACAGACTCAGATTTCCAAGCTCAAGTTCAGCGCCCTTTCTGTGACCTCACACAGCTGCTTCGGGGCACGTGTTCCAAGCAGCCTGGGCCATAAAATTTTCAAAAGAATAGCGGCTAAGGACTCCACAATTTTTGTGGCCCTCCACCCTCCATCAGCCCAGGGAGAGGCGTTATTGTCCTTCTAAGGACTCCACAGTTTTTGTGGCCCTCCATCCTCCATCAGCCCAGGGAGAGGCGTTATTGTCCATTCTAAGGACTCCACAGTTTTTGTGGCCCTCCATCCTCCATCAGCCCAGGGAGAGGCGTTACTGTCCTTCTAAGGACTCAGAGCCTGGGCGCTGAGCGGGTGCCAAGGGAAGTGACCCTGACTTGGGTCTTGAAAGCCTCCATCCGGCTGCCGCCCTGAGGACGGCCACTTGCGGTGGAGCACTTGTCAGATCGTTACAGGTGCTCGCGTACCCTGGAGATCTGTTTAAAATGCACATTCCCAGGTGGCGGGTCTGGGATGGAACCTGGGATTCTGCATTTCTGATGCTGCTGGTGTTGCTGACGCTTGGACCGTACTTTGCCTGGGGTGGGGAGGGACACAAACAGAAGCGAAGAGAGCCAGGGGGTTACCGCAGAAACCTCTCCCAAGGGACGCTGCGGCTGGGACAGGTGGGCAGGAGCCGTCGGTTTCCGGATCCGTTTGCAGGGGGAGCTGACAGGATTGGCCGGAGGTTTCGATATTGGATTGAGAGAAAGATGAGTACAGGATGCCCAGGTGTTTGACCTGAGCACAGGATGGGCAAGACCGCAGGCACAGAAGCACTTCCTCAGCACACACCAGCCCCGCTGCCTGCAATGCCCCCTCCGTCAGCTTCCTGCCCCCACCTGCCAGACAAACTCCTAAGCATCCTTCAAAACCCAGCCGTGTAAACTCTAACAAACGCTACAACACGGATGAAGCTTGAGGGGCATGTTGGAGGACGGAGAACAGGGAGCGAGCGTTTAATGAGGACAGAATTTCAGTTTGGGTAGGTGACAGAGTTCTGGCGATGGACGGTGGTGGTGATGGTTGTACAATGACAGGAAAGGATTTATATATATTTTTTTTTTCAAGGCTGCATCAGTGACATATGGAGGTTCCCAGGGTAGAGGCCAAATCAGAGCTGTAGCCGCTGGCCTACACCACAACCACAGCAACACCAGCTCTGAGCCTCATCTGCAACCGACACCACAGCTCACGGCAATACCGGATCCTTAACCCACTGAGAGAGGCCAGGGATCAAACCCACACCCTCATGGATGCTAGTCAGTTTCTTTTCTGCTGAGCCATGACGGGAACTCCAAGGGGAATGGATTTAATACCACTTAACTGTGCAGTAAAAAATGGTTAAAATATTAAATTTTATGTTGTATATATTTTACCCCAATTTAAAAAAAGTTTTTTTAAAAAAGGAACAGATAAGATCTCCATGAACTGATATGCATTGATTTCCAGGATGTATTGTAAGTGAAAAAAGCAAAGAGCAGAAGAATACCTTCAAGGGGGAGGGTACCCTCCCTGTGAGCTTGATGGAACCATAAGGAAACACGCTGCGTGTCTGAAATATGCAAATAAAAGCCCAGAGCCACCTGGCTCAGAACCTTCCCCCCGGGGGGACCGCATGCACGCCTAAACCGGCTGTGTAACCTTCGGGGCCCAGCACACGGTGCTCTCCTGGCAGAGCGGGGGCAGCCTGGTGGGACACATCCAGGAAAAGTCAGGATGAAGACAAGGATAAACTGGGAAAGAGCGTCATGTGCCTGGAGTCTGGAGATTAAGGAGCCCGGAGCGACTGGGGAGCATGCGCAGATGCATTAGACACATCGCTACACTTGAGCCACGGCGGGGAGGGGGAGCCCATCAGTCCTGCAGGTGCAGCCACAGAACTCCTCCACCAATGGCCTTCGCAGCCTGGAGCTTTCCTACTTGGATGACAGCAGCTAACTGACAGGCGTCAGCTTTGACCTGCTTGGTATCTGAAAGCTTTGGGGTTCATTGCCAACACTTCAAAAATCAGATTTTACCCCCCTCCCCAGTATCCTGGATTTCTGGCTTCTCTTGAAAAATCAAGGGATTTGTTCACAGCCGGCCACCTTCCCACAGGCAGTGTCTGAGCCCCCGCCACCCCACTGATCCCCACGGGGCACCAGCCTCCCTCTCCGTACCCGCCTGACCGGTGGGGCTTCTGCGTCGGGTGTTGGGGCAGCGCTGAGAAACCGCACCTGCCCAGCTTTCTGTCCCGCAGTTTTTGAAGACTGAACATCATTCACTGCTCCCTGGGCTGGCCTGGGAGGCAGGCTTGGTGCTCTGAGCTGAGCTTCTGGAAGTGGCTGGTGGGAGGTTTGCATCTGTGACACTCAGAGGGTCACCTGCGCTGTCTAGAAGGCCAGCGGGGTTCAGGGGCCGCTTGTCCACTGCACCCTGGACGGGGCTGTCACTTGCAGGCGGGCTTGGTCACCGTGCCATCCACCCCTGTCTGCGAGGCACTGGAGAAGCAAGGGCCGAGGCCAGGGGGCTCCTGAGGACGGCAGTCTCTCCATCTGCAAACGATAATCATACCACCTCATGTGGCGGCGGGAAGACCTCAGCGGATACGGTGTCCCAGGCGCATTCCGGTTGTGGCTTAAGAACCTGTTTATTCTGCCAAGATTTACTGTGCTCCTGCTGTGGGCTCTGCTAGTCTCCCAGGGCGGCCGCGACAAAGTCCCACAAAAGGAGTGGCTTAAAACAATAGAAGTTTATGCCGTCACGGTTCCAGAGGCCACAAGTTCAAAGTCAAGGTGCGGGGCCTCGCCACCCCCAGTTCCGGTCCTGTCTCCCGGCTCTGCTGGGGGCCGGCACCCCTTGGCGTCCCTTGGACTGTAGGCTCTTTACCCTAAACCCTGCCTCCATCTTCACACTGCCCCTGCCCTGTGCGTCTGCCACTCATACTGGGTGTAGGACTCACCCTAACGATGACCTCATCTTAACCAGTTACGAAACTGGCACCACGCACCTCGGGACCAAGCCAAGTGTAGGTTCTGCTGTCTCGATGCAGAAAGAATTGAGCGAGAGGCAGAGAAACAAGGAAGGCGTCTGCAAGCATACGATGCTGGTGAGAAATACAAGCAGGCCGGGAGGAAGTACCCCACCCAAGAACTGGGGGGCTACAGTTTTATAATCAGAGGAAGAGTGGGGAGGGAGAGAAAACCATCTTATTCTGCTTTCCTTTTTTTTTTTAAGGGCTGCTAGTGCGGCATATGGAAGTTCCCAGGCTAGGGGTCCAACTGGAGCTGCAGCTGCCGGCCTACGCCACAGCCACAGCGACCCGAGATCCGAGCTACGTCTGCGACCTACACCACAGCTCACGGCTACACCGGATCCTTAACCCACTGAGCGAGGCCAGGAATCGAACCCGCGTCCTCGTGGATGCTAGTCGGGCTCGTTCTCGCTGAGCTATGACAGGAACTCCCTCATTCTTGAGTAGACATCAAGCTTCCACCATCAGCCGCTCCTCTGCGTCGGGCAGAGTTTTCTTGTCCCTGCAAAGTGAAACTGGGACAGTCCTGGCGCAATGGAAATGAGCCAAAAGGCGGTAGCATGTGTCAAATACAGTCCATCAGCTCAGGTTTCAGTTTAATGTCACCTTCCCCTATATTTATGTTTTTAGTGTGTGCAAAAGCATCTAGGAATCATTAACTTATGGGCAGGACATGGGTCTCATTCCACTATCGTTTGATTGTTTGGGGGCATGTCTCGTGCGTCTGTTGCATGGTTTTATGATAAGCAACCTGCTTTCTGCTTCCTTGAGGGATCATGGACTTACAGGAGTCTCCCACACCTTTTTTCCTACTTATAATCACCTAGTGGGATTAACTGTTTAATCACCTACTTTGTCCCTTTCCTCTGTCCCTATCACTTACATCTGCAAAAAACAAACAAACAAAAAAACATTGCTAGGAGTTCCCTGGTGGTTCAGTAGGTTAAGGACCTGGCATTGTCACTGCTGTGGTGTGGGTTCAGTCCCTGGCCCTGGAACATCTACATGCCATGGGTGTGGCCAGAAAACAATTTTTTTTAAATTGCCAAGTAGGAGTTCCCATCGTGGTGCAGAGGAAACAAATCCAGATAGGAACCATGAGGTTTTATGTTTGATCCCTGGCCTCGCTCAGTGGGTTAAGGATCCGGCATTGCTATGAGCTGAGGTATAGGTTGCAGATGTGACTCGGATCTGGCGTTGCGTGGATGTGGTATAGACCAACAGCTGTAGCTGGATTTGACCCCTAGCCTGAGAACCTCCACATGCTGAGGGTGCGGCCCTAAAAAGCAAAAAAAAAAAAAAAAAAAAAAAAGCCAGATAAATTCACATTCTGAGATTCTGGGGGGCTTGATTCAACCCAGTACAGAGGCTCAACCCTGTGAAGACCCCAACAGGTGCGGTCCCTGCTCACAGGAAATTCACCATCCAGAGGCTGTTTCTTCATCCATTCTGTCTTACTTCCTCTCTCTGGGTCTGTGGCTGAGCTGCTTGTACGCCTGCCCTCTGGCGGGAGAGGACTCGGGGTGTCCGGGGACGGGGCCTGGGCACTCGGGGGGCCTCCCCTGGCCTCTAGGTTGTGCTCTGGAGCCCCCGCACCGCTCCCGCCCCCAGGGCTGGCAAGACAGTGCCACCTGCAAGCAGCCCCGGTTTTCTCGTTTCAGATGGCGGAGCAGCTAATGACCTTGGCCTACGACAACGGCATCAACCTCTTCGATACCGCGGAAGTCTATGCAGCGGGCAAGTACGTGCCTTCCCTCGCGGGCCCGGCTTTCGTGGGAAGAGCCCCCGGGGGCCCCGTTCCTGAGAGGGTTTGTGCCTCCCGTGCTGCCTGCTTCTCTGAGCGCTAGATGCCTGGGGAAGGTGTTTTCCCGGAGCCAGAAGCACAGGGCACTTGGATCCTGGTTCCTTGTTAAACTCCCGTGTGTCGGAGCACCGGTGCCAGAGATGCCGTGCTGGGCAAGAGCCCTGATGAAGCCGCAGTCCGGGCTCCCCTGCCGCGCCCGTGACCTGCAGCCAGCCCCGCACGCCTGGCATTTTCACGTCTTAACGGCGCAATTAGGGCTCCAGGCGAGGCAGGGCCTCTCGGGGGCTGGGAGAGCAGGGTCTGCTGAGCCGAGCTGAGCGCCGCAGGAAGCACTTCCATCTTGGCAGTGAACTTTCCTACTCAATTATGTAAAAGGCCTCTTCAGCCAAGGCTGCTGGCTGGGGTTTTAAAGACTGGCTATAATCAAATCATCCACTGCCTTGCATCGGGTTTCCAAAAGTCAGCTTTTGTTTGTGAAATCATTTGTTGGCTCGCTCTTCACCCTCCCTCGGGCCCCCTCCTGCCTAGAGCGAGCCAAGTTCCCATCAGCGGGCGGCTTGGCCTGGCCTGCTGTGCACGGTGGCCCGCAGGGCCAGCACCTGCCTCGCGGGCACTGGGTTGTTCCCTGCAGCCGGCCATGGGGCCCAGAGCACCGAGAATCGGGACCCCAGCTCGGTCTCTGCTCACGTGCTTGCTCAGGGTCTGAGGATCCGACAGCCCCGGGGGCCTCCAGTGGGACCCCCAGACCTCCCCCAGCCCCCATCGGCGCAGCCCCCTCCCAGCCTCTTTAAACGGGCAGCTGCTTTCCATCAGAGCGAAACACGTTCCAGACAGATGAGCTAAGCCGACGGGTCAGAGGTGGAAAAGCGCGCTGCAGATGCCAAGCCCAGAGGCGTCCCCCGTTCCTGTTCCCTGGCCTTGCGCCTGCCTCGGCTTTGCCGCCCACGAGAGCACGCGGGAGGCAGCCCCACGCAGCCTCCTCCAGCTCCAGATGGCCCAGCCCCTGTGACCAGGGCCTGGCGCATCCCACTGCCCCTGCCACGGCAGCCAGGCTGTCCGTGCCCCGTGCCCCGTCTTCTCGTCCCCCAGCTTCACCAGACCCCAGGGCTGGCATGCCAGGGCCCTCTTGCTAACCTGAGTCCCCCTGCTCATGAGGATGATAATTTTGGCCCTTCCCAGAAGGCTGCCGGATTATCTGTGCCCCTGCTGGACAACTGCCAGCCTTACCAAATTCACGGCCGTGAGAATTCACAGCCGAAAGCAACAGGCTTTGGCGAAGTCACTGTCCACAGCTCCCGTAACCCCAGGTCCAAGGTCTGCCTCCCTCTCTCCCTTCTCTCCTGGGAGCTTGTCCCACCAAGGAGGAGGAGGAGGCCGGGAGCTGGGTGAATTTCTCTGCATCTTGACCATAAATGAAGAGCATTCAGAAATGCAAGCTAAACAGCTTGCAAATTAGGGCCCATTATTTCTAAGTGGGTGACTCAGCCGCTGTTATAATTGGAATGTAGCGCTGGGTATGGAGCCTTCTCCCGGCTGTTGTTTTTGCTCAAAAACATTTTGCTACAAGCAGAAAGTTCTCAAAAGTCAATCCAGCGCTGCAGTGCCAAGCGGGGCTGGAACGGTCCATGCACGACCCCGGCGGGCCGCGTTTGGCGCAGGGCAGCACAGACGGCGGTCAGCACGGTGGTATCTGTCTCGCTATCGTTCAAGAAACAAGAGGGAGACACACACACACACACACACACACCCTGAACGCTCTCTGCTAGAAATTCAGCCCCGAGTCCATGTTGATTGTCTCCGCAAACCGAGGCTGCATTTGATGAATAATTGATCTTTTAAAAATCATACCGGTCTGGAAACTTCACCCACATAACGTTGCCAGACCTTTGACCTGGTGAATTTCCAAGAAGCCCGGGAAACAGGCTGCTGCCTCTGGCCTTGCTGAGCGGGACGGCACTCCTTTCTTCCTGCTGGGGCACTTGCCTGCCTTGGTGGGGCAGCTGTGCCCCCCTCCCCCGGCCATCTTTGCAGCCACCTCCATGGGTCATAAGCCAGCTGCTCCCGGGCACTCTCCTCTCTCTGGAATGAGCTGGCCCAGCCCAGGCCAGCATTAATAGCCTGGCTCTCCAGGCCCAGGGGCCTTTTCACAGAGGGGCCCCAGTGGCTGGGTGTCACCGCAGGGTGGGGTGTGGTGTTTCTGTTCCGCGGTAATGAAATCCCGTGTCCTGTTTCCCGCAGGGCTGAGGTGGTTTTAGGAAACATCATCAAGAAGAAGGGATGGAGGTAATTGCTCTTGCTGTGGTCCGACCCCAGGGCGCTGGCGCAGGGGAGGGGGCAGCGGGGAGCCGGATGGGTCTGGGGTCCCGGGGAGGGGGTGCGGGGCCCCGGGGCCCGGCCTTGGCAAACATGGGCTTGGATCCCGAGGCTGAGCCTTCCTGTTTCGCAGCAGAGGGCAGAGCTGGCCTCATCCCCGGGGCGGCCAGCCAGTCTTTCTAAGGCCTGGCACTTCCATAGCTTCTCTTGAGGGGACGGGGCGGGGGGGTGGGGGGAGAGTTCCCGAAGGGAGGCAGCCCATGCCTCCTCCTCACACTGTGGGTGCCCCCCTCCCTAGAGCCAGGGCCGGGAGCTCCCCCCGCCCCGCCCCCGCAGCTGGTCAGGAGCCTGGGGCCCCTGGTGACCCGTGTGCCATTATTTTCGTGTGCCCTTATTTTCGGCAACTGTTAGAAGCAGTTCTGAGCCTAGGCCTCCCGACACCGCCCCGCTCAGAATCTCCCGCCTGCCCTCAGGGCCTGGAGGACTGACCGCCCTCCTCTTGCCTCTCCCAAGTGGTTTCTTCTCGGCTCCAACTGATCCCAAATACACCCCCGCTCCCTCTGTCATTAGAGGAACCCGTGCGTATTAGCGAGTCCCCAGTTAACGTCTTAGGCGAGCGCAGGAGAAGGTACTTAGAAGGTAGTCCTGCCTGCCTGGAGGTGACACTGGCGGCTACAGAGCTCCTGACCTTAAGGAGCTGTTTCCTGAGCGACCCTCCCCCCAGCCCTCCGTGGGAAGAAAGCAAGGGGACATTGTCCCCCACTTGGGAACGGTCAAGGTCAAACATGGCCCGGAGGGGCCGTCCTTACCCCTGGTGCCAGTCCCTCCAGGACCATCACAGGTGTCAGCGTTGCCTCGTGTGGGTTTGTAGCCGGACACCCGAATCCATCCCCTTCCCGCAGGCTTTCAGCCGCCCAAGCCCCGACTCCCAGGGTCTGCCCCACCCACGGCCTCCCCCCTCGGTGGCCCCCAGGCCACCCTCCAAAGTGTCACAGCTCTCCTGAAGCACGGCCTTGACCTGTAGGTGAAGGGCCAGGCTGCCCGGCCCCCTTCATCCTCACCAGAGCCTCCCACCCGCCCTCCAGCCCCTCTGACCGCCTTCTAGGCCCTGAGCCACGCCCCCACCGCCCCGCCCCGCCCCCCGCCCCGCCCCGTGTGCGTCCTCCTCTGGGCTCCAGGCTCAGGCCTCTGGGCTAGACTCCGTCTCCTTCTGGCCCGACTGCCCGGCCTGCGGCTACCTGGTTAGTTAGTTGCGTGACAAAGTGGGTCACATCTGCGGGTTGTCTCCTGGCTCCACGAGGAACCCCCGGACCCTGGGCTGGGCACACTGTCGCTCCC
>PVHT021183552.1:55853-94082 GCA_004024745.2 Catagonus wagneri
CCCCGTGTGCGTCCTCCTCTGGGCTCCAGGCTCAGGCCTCTGGGCTAGACTCCGTCTCCTTCTGGCCCGACTGCCCGGCCTGCGGCTACCTGGTTAGTTAGTTGCGTGACAAAGTGGGTCACATCTGCGGGTTGTCTCCTGGCTCCACGAGGAACCCCCGGACCCTGGGCTGGGCACACTGTCGCTCCCCGATGAGAAGGGCTTAGGGCCCCAGGGCCAAAACCTTGGAGCTGAGGGGAGGGGGGGGAGAGGGAGGTCCCTGGGGGGCCACGCCCACGCCACGCCTCCTCTTCTTGTTCTGCAGACGCTCCAGCCTGGTCATCACCACCAAGATCTTCTGGGGAGGAAAGTAGGTGCAGCCAGCAGGCGATGCCCACGGCGTGGGGGTTCGAGTCTGCGGACACCCCGATTTGGGGGGCGGGGCGGGGGCGGGGGGCAGTCATGCCGGAGGCTGCGGACACCCCCGATTTAGGGGACGGGGCCGGGGGCACCCCCGAGTTGGGGGGCGGGGGCGGGGGGCAGTCATGCCGGAGGCTGCAAGGGGTGGGGGCCTGGACGGTCCAGCCTCAGCAGCCTCCTGGAGGACAGAATCTGGGCAGCTCAGTTTCCTGTCCCTTGCGGCCTGAAGCAGGGGGCGCGGGCTGACATTTGTGCACCCAGGTCCCTGTTGAGGGGCACCCAGTTCCAGAAAAGCGGCCTTGGCTGAGCTACCTTTTGCTGAGACCCTGTTTAATTTTCTTTTTTTCTTGCTTTTCTTTTTTTTTGGACGCCTGGCTGCACGTGGAGTTCCCAGGCCAGGGATCAGATGCGAGGCGCAGGTGTGACCCACGCCACACTTGCCGCAGCGCTGGATCCTTTAACCCACTGTGCATGCGGAGCCGGGGAGAAACCTGAGTCCTGCTGCTGCTGCAGACATGCTGCCAATCGTGCTGCACCACAGCCAAACCTTGTTCAAGTGTAATTTTTACTGTTTTTGGTTTGTTTTTTGGGACCACACGTGCAGTATATGGAAATTCCCGGGCTAGGGGGTCAAATCAGAGCTGCAGCTGCCGGCCTACACCACAGCCACAGCAACATGGGATCCGAGCCACGTCTGCGACCTACCCCACAGCTCACGGCAACACTGGATCCTCAACCCAATGAGCGAGGCCAGGGATCAAACCCACATCCTCACGGATTCTAGTTGAGCTCATTACCGCTGAGCCACAACAGGAACTTCCTTTAATTTTTACTTTTATGAGGTTTCCTTTTTTTTTTTTTCTGATTACAAAGGTAACATCCCCAAAATTTTGGAGAGCACAAAAAATTCATGAATTGTCCCCATCACTCCACACTGGCTGGGCCACAGACCTCCCCCGGGGATCTGGCACTTCATTCTCTCTGGGGTTGGACAGAATCGGCTTCATAGGAATTCCAAGTATGATTCATTTTTAAATTTTAAAAAACGCAAGCCAGGAGTTCCGTGGTAGCCTAGTGGATTAAGGACCCAGTGTTGTCATTGTCGTGGCTCAGGTTAGACACCTAGCTGGGAAACTTCCATGTGCCATGGCGTAGCCAAAAGAAAAAAGGGGGAAAAAAATCCAAGCCAAAGAGAAAGGCAGATTGAACAAGAGACGCCTCCGTCGCCCACCGCGCCCCACCTCCCCCAGCACAGCCGGGGGAGCAGCCCGGCTCTGCCAGGCCTTCTCCGTGGGCAGACCCGCCCGGCCTCGTGGTTTTACCCCTGACCTGGAATCAGGCTGCAGGTGGCGTGCGCTGACCTGCTTTTGTCCCCCAACACTGCGTCGTAACCTCTTCCCCCAAAACCGCTTTTGCAACGTCACGCACGCTGTCGCCTGTTTTTCAGAGCGGAGACCGAGAGGGGCCTTTCCAGGAAGCATATCATAGAAGGTGAGAGGGCCCTGGCCCCACGCAGCCCCCTAACCCACGCCATCGGCTTGCCGCCGCCCCCCACACCTGGCACTTCTGAGTTGGGAACCGCGGCCGAGCACCTGTGGCTTCGGGCACCGCTGGCCCTTGGTGCCGCACATGATGCATGCGGCTTTCCTCCCAGTCCACCCCGGGCCGCTCTAGGAGGAGTCCCCCCATTCAGACACAGGACATTCGGCTTTGGGGGCGTGCCCCCTTCTTTTCTCGTGGCTCTTCTCCACCTCGGTGGCACGTGCCCACACGTGTGCCCCGCCGTCCACAGCCCCCCGTGCCAGGGGCCTCGTCTCTTGCTCCCTGAGCCACACGCACGGGTGAGGACCCCGAAACGTCTGTGAAGACACTAACGGCCCCTCCCGACTCCTCCCCCAGGCCTGAGAGCCTCCCTGGAGCGGCTGCAGTTGGAGTATGTGGACGTGGTGTTTGCCAACCGCCCGGACCCCAACACGCCCATGGAAGGTACGTGGTCCCCGGAGGCCTCCACTGGCCTGAGCTTCGCTGTTCCAGCGGACAGCAGGTCGTGACCCTGAGGGTCCAGTGGCCGCTAGGCGGGGTTGGGGAATCGGGGGGTGGGGGAGGCGCCCCCCAGGTGAGTCCCGCGTCCTTGCTCTGAGTTCTCGCCCCTCCTGGGTTCAAGCTGCCTGCCGTGTTCGCCCAGCAAAGTCACGTGAATGACTTTGCAACCCCTGCGTTCTTTTCAGTTCTTTTTGGTCACGTTCCACGTGCCACTGGAAGGCTTTAGGGGCCTTTTGCTCTGGGGAATAGACAGTTACTTAGAGGAGACAAAAAAAAGGAAAAAACGTGCAATGCTTTGAAAATCCGTTTTGGTTTCTTGGGCGCTTCTTTATCCTTTGCCTCCTGCGATCTCAGGCCCTCCCACCTCCAGCTTGCTGCTCTGGGCATCTTCTCATTTGTGCTCTGCTGCTTCAGGGACTTGGAAAATTCAGTTCTGTTCAAGTTACTTTTTTCTTCATTTATTCATATAGTATATATGTGTGTGTGTATATATATATATGTGTGTGTGTATATATATATATGTGTATATATATATATATAATGCACCTGTGTCTGTGACTGTGTGTGTGTGTGTGTGTGTGCACGTGCGTGTGTTGCTTTTTTTTATCATGAGTATTCTGCAGAAAGTGATTTAAGCCTCCGTCCCCGTCCCCTTTGTCAGACTTCATCCCCCAGCGTTCCCACAGCTGTGAACTCTGGTTTCTTTCGATCTTTCTTTTATCACCAGGGGATCCATTTAGTTCCTCCAAGTCAAGGACATTCATCATAGAAGGTACACAGTACCCTCGGCCTGACTATTGACCTCTGTGTCCAGAGCTGCATTTTATGAGACAGTGTTTTTATTTACACGGCTCTCTTCCCCGCCCCCCGCCCCCGCCCCCATGACAAACCTCTCCATAAAATGCACCGAGGAGAAATAAGTGCCCGATGGCCAACATCTTGCAAGCGCAGAAAAGCAAACTGGCGTGGAGTCCCCCCCGCCCCAGTCCACGCTGTCACCTCATTCCTCCGCCCCCCTGTGCATGCACGCTTCCTGCCTGCCTTGCATCGCCACGATCCGTGATCCCAGGGGCCTTGTCTTAACGCGGGGATGCCGTGATCCGCGCCGGCAACCTTGACCCCCAGGGGGTCTGGGAGGGGGCTGGGGAGACGAGGTTTCCCCAGGAGCGAACACGTCGGGGACCCCAGAACACGGGCCCCCCCAGCAGGTTTTAACTTCTCCGTAGTCCCCGATTGCAGAGTCCCCTCCTCAAACCAAGAGCAGAAATACCAGCATCCAGCCCCCCCACCCCGCATCTCCGCTGTGCCTAGTGCTTCTGTCCCTTGGGCCAGCCGGGCCACCTGCCCCTCTCAGCCCTTGCCCTGCAGCTGGAGCTCTCCCTGGAGAGGCGGTCTTCTTCCTCCTGGGGGAATACCTGCGTGAGCCGGGGAAACGCTGACACCTGGGAGCGGCCTCTGGCCATACACTGGTCCCTGCTGGAGCCCTAAGCTAAAGGCCCCTGCTCCTTGCCCCCCAGGGCCGCCGTTACACTCCCTGAGAACTGAGCTGTGTTCCAGGACAGAAGGGCTCCTGCCTGCCAGCCGGCTCCGCCACCTGACCCCTCCCATGTATTATTTGTGACATGGCAGCAGATGCCGTGGGTTTTTGGCAGCAGCTGGAAGGACTGGTCATCCTGCTTCTGCTCAACAACATGAAATATTGAAGCGGACAGTTGTCCCTCATTGTCCCTGTTCCTGAGGCCACTGACATCAGGCTTGGCCAGAAACGCAAGTTCCCCGGTGTGTGGGCTCCACGCCCAGCCCGCCACTGCCTAGGACCCTCAAGGCACCCAGGAGCTTCTGCCCGGGACCCCGTCCCTCTCAGGTCAGCCCGGGCTGTCACAAGCTCCTGCCCCATCAGCCTTGGTCCCCAGGCTCCCGCTGGGCTCCCCTCTCTGCATGGAAGGGGGTTAGGAGAGGGCCGTGCTCAGGGGAGCCAGGCTGGCCAGCGGGGGTGTCCACTTCCCTCTCCCTGGCATGTGGCCCTGAGCCTTGGCTGAAAGGAACTGGGCAGTGACGCTGCATGGCCACAGGCCCCCCAAGAGGGTTTCTAAAGAACCTGACAAAGGCGGCCGGGCTGGGAGCCTGGGTGCAGGGTTCCAGTGGGGCCAGATTCCTTCCTGGGACCCTCAACATTCCAGCCAGGAGCTGCCCTCCTTCCCGTCGAACAGTGTTGGCCGTTCAAGCGGTGGCCCCGCTGGTGGCCCTGGGTCAGGAGAAGGAGGAGCCAGACTCCCTGGGGCGAGCGGAGATGAGCCTGGTCCCTGACCTCGGAAGGAAGGCGAGGGCAAGCTTGGCCCACGGGTGTGGGAGCCGTGGCGTGGTTTTTTTCAGGGGTCTGGGCGAGCCCACCGAGACCACCGCCTAGAAGCCCCAGCCACCTTAGCTTTCTACTGAAAGAGGGGATCTCAGCAAAGGGACACTCAGGGACCCAGGATGGGTGGGAAGGGACGCCCCAGAGCAGGGGTGCTGCTGTCTGCCAGAGAAGGTTCCCACAGGCTTGGACCATTCCTCGATGGAGCTCTTGGAAGAGACCCCTGCGGGCCTTCCTTCCTCCACCCACACCATCTTCAGGGACCCCAGCCGCCCCGTGTCAGAGGCCACTTCGGGAGAGGTGGGCACTTTCAGGGGGCAGTGTTTGTTCTTGGGAACACTTGCTCCCCAACCGTGTTTCTGAGGCTGCCTTGGGCAGACGAACTTGCGAGCACAGTCTGGAACCCGAGAGATCTGGCGGGGCAAACCATCACCCCACAAAGCTAGGAGCCGTACTTTGAAACTTGAGGCCAAGTTCCATTTCCAAAAAACCACAACATCCCCCTGGGGCTAAAACAGCCTGGGGGGGAAACTTGAAATTTTGTCTGAGAATCAGTCACAGGGTAGGGAGAAGGTCCCTTGCCGGATGCTGGGTGGGTTCGAGAAGCCGAGGCATGGTCCAAACAGGGCTTTCCACGTGCACTGCCAGCTCTCCTGGAAGTGAGGGGAGAGCCGCCCTGCAGCTCCCACCCTCTGGGACTACCCAGGACTCCATACCTTTGTCCCTATAGATGCTGCTGTCACCTGTCCATGTAATTCTCCAGACCCCAGTGAGAATCTGGAAAAGCCCCAAGAAGGAGACTAGACATGGGCGAAACTTGTGTTTGCTCCCCATTGCCGCTGTCCCCCTGATCACAACCTTAATCTGAAAGAGCAGGGTCACCAATTCTTCTCTAAATTGCCAGCCACCCCCCATTCTAGAGCCTAGAGTTGCTTTCTTGGATGTCACCCCATCCCTCTAACCCGCCATAGAAACATCTCAATCCATCCATTACCCATTTTTTTTCAAAGATTTCTTAAGACCTATAACTAGTTCGGGACGCGATTTTCAAGACCAGCTTCTTGGATGGAGGCTCACTTTTTTCTGTCGTCCCAGAAAACCCCTGTCACCCCCGACTCCGGAGCCAGGAAGCCCACCGCTTGCAAGCCGTCTTGGCAGCACCCTCTGTCCCCTCCCGGCACCCGCCTGTATTTGCAGAATGCCCCCAGGCCGGGCCCCGTGCCCCTGGCTGCCCCCCCACCTGCGGTGTCCCCTTCTCTCGTGACAGAGACGGTGCGCGCCATGACCCACGTCATCAACCAGGGGATGGCCATGTACTGGGGCACGTCACGCTGGAGCTCCATGGAGATCATGGTACGCCGACCTCTGCGCGGGCGCGTCCGCGGGCTGGGCTCCCGGGCCCCGCTCTGTGCGTGAAACCCCCCGGGGCCCTGGAAGACTCGGTGTCACACAGATAACTGGGTACTTGGGGGAGGGGCAGGGTGGGGCCATGTGACCATGAGGTCTGCAGGCCTTGCAGACAGGGGCCTTGAATGCCAGCACTGCATGGCCAGGGACAGATGGCTTCACCTCTCTGAGCCTTGGTTTCCCTACCTGTAGAATAGGACTGCGAGGGCCACCTGCCCCAAAGGAGGCTGTCGTGAGGATTACCTGAGGGAACAGGTGTGACGCTCTTAGCTGAGGTCCTGGAGCCCAGCAGTGCTACCCGTGCCAGCTGAGCTCTTGCGATGTTCTTGCTGCCCTTGGACTTGAAGGGCTTCGTGTGAAGCAACTCTCATTTAATCCTCACAGCGCTCTGTGAGGCAAGTTCTGCTCTCATTCTGTTTTCAGATGTGGACACTGAGGCACAGAGAGGTTAATAACACGCCCAAGGTCACACAGCCCAGAGCCTGGGCTTCCCCCCTCGCCAGCACTTTCGGGAAAGCATCTCCTTTGCGTGTCATTTCCCTTCACGGGAGCTGCGGGTGACAGATGTTTCACATCATGTCTGGGGTCTCTCAGAGGGTCAGTGGGTGGCTCCTCGGACACAGGCAGCTGGTTGGCGGGGGGAAGTCAGGCCCGGGGACTGTGTCTTTCCAAGACCAACTCTCAGGATGAGCCCCTCACCCTTGCCTCCAGGCTCCCTCCCGGCTCAGCCCTTCCCACAGCCCACCTCCCAGAATTTCCCAAGTCCCGACATTCTGGGGAGGGGGTTTCTTCTCTAGTGAGCCTCTGATTTCTGATTCATTTGAAAAATAAGTTTTTCATTTCCAGTTAAATACCACTGTAGAAGGCCACAGGCTCGATCACCCCTTGGTGTTTGTGGCATTAATGATCAATTTGTCCTTTTTCTGAACATGCCCAGGGCCAGCACAAAACTCGCTAAGCTCAGCACCCTAGCCTCACTTTACAGATGCAAAAGCTGAGTCTCAGACCAAAGGGGAAAGGGCCTCTCGGGCTGGCAGACGGGCTGCCCGGGAGCCCACGCCATCCGGGTCTGCAGAGTGGAGGCCTTGAGCTCCAAGTCCCAGAGACGGGCTGAGGGCGGCCACTCGCTGCTCCTGACCTAGTGTTTTCTGCCACTGCCATCCTCCTGGGTCCAGGCACTAGAGTGACAATCACGTTAAAACAGTGGACAGCGGGCAGGCACTGTCCTGAGGGCTGCCAGCACCGTTGGCTCATTTGACCCTCATGACAGATGGAGAAACCGAGGCACAAAGGGGTGAGCCCCCTGCCCAAGACCACCTGGCCAATAAGTGCCAGAACCCAAGCCTCACTCCTGAGTTGTGCTTTCCTCCAAAATCCCTTTAGCCTTGGGGTCCCACAACCCACCCTCTTTTCACGCCTCACAGAGAGGGCGACCTAACAGGCTTCTGGAAAGGCCAGGGGGAGGTGGGGCGGGGCAGCTATTTCCTGGGGGTGACTTTGTGTTTTCTCCCAGCTTTTGGGGAGGCCCCCCAGACCCTCTGACGAGCAGAGACCGCTTTCCTTCTACAGGAGGCCTACTCCGTAGCCCGGCAGTTCAACCTGATCCCGCCCATCTGCGAGCAGGCCGAGTACCACATGTTCCAGCGCGAGAAGGTGGAGGTGCAGCTGCCGGAGCTCTTCCACAAGATAGGTGGGCTCCCCTGCCCGGGCACGCCCCCTCCATGGCCCCGCCCCCTCCACTCGCCCCGCCCATCTCCCGGGCCCGCCCCTACCACTCCACCCCTTCCCTGCCCAGCCCCGCCCTCTCTGTTGCTCCGCCCATCACCCGGCTCCACCCCTCCACTCGCCATGCCCATCTACCGAGCCCACCCCCTGCCTCGCTCCACCCCTTTCCCTGCCCTGGCCCCGCCCTCTCCCTCTCCTCCACCCGCACGGTTCCGCTCTCCGCGCCTCTCCTCAGGGTCCTGGGCCTGACCTCGCCTGCTTTTCCTCTCCCAGGAGTGGGCGCCATGACCTGGTCCCCTCTGGCCTGCGGCATCGTTTCCGGAAAATACGACAGCGGCATCCCGCCCTATTCGAGAGCCTCCTTGAAGGTGAAGGAGCGGCTGGGCCAGGGGAGGGACAGTCATTTGGAGGGACGGGCCCTTTGCACAGACGCCAGGGCGCTGGGCAGGGCCTGCGCGGATGGTTGCAGGCATGAGGACCTGGAGCCCCAGCTGGCCTGACCCTCCATATCTAGAAAGGCTGCCCACCTGCTGATGTCCCCCAGGCAAAGAAGCCCCTCACTCCCCGCCCCCCTGGCCTCCACCCGGGTTCAGCGTTAACAGCCTGGGCTGGGTCCCCGTGTGCCATTTGGGATCTCCCCCACCCCCCAGACACTCCCACACTCTCTCTGGCCCATCCCTGAGCCCTCTGGGCTGGGGGCTGAGGAGTTTCTTCAGTGTCACTCAGAGGTCCCCGTCTGGGACAAACCCCCACACACACACACTGACACCTCAGGAGTGAGGACTCAGGGTGGTCTCCAGACCGCAGCGTTTGGGGGACAAAGGAGCAAGCAGAGAAAGGCCGGCCCAGGCCAGGGCAGAGCCGACATCGGAGCCCCCAGCCCTGGGCTCGAGGACAGGATGGCCCGCCCGCCGGCCCCCGCAACCGCAGCCGGCCTCCCGGGGGCTCCTGACCTGTGGGTGCACCCCCCGGGCCGCACCGGAGAAGGGAAGGTGGTCTTACCCCCTCCTTGTCCTTGTCAGGGGCCCAGCCTCAGCTCCACCGCCGGACACGGTTAGGCCGGGGTCCGGGGGTGCCTCCCGGGCCCAAATCATCAGCCTCTGCACACAGACGTCCCGGTGACCTGCCCTCACCCGTGGACTGTGCTCTCTCCCCACCCCACGACCAGGGCTACCAGTGGCTGAAAGACAAGATCCTGAGCGAGGAGGGCCGGCGCCAGCAGGCCAAGCTGAAGGAACTGCAGGCCATCGCCGAGCGCCTGGGCTGCACCCTCCCCCAGCTGGCCATAGGTAATAGCGCTGGGGACGCTCCCCCGGGAAGATGTCAGGAGGCCATGAGCACCCGGGCCACCCCGCCTCCGCCAGCCGTGCCTAACGGGCTCCCACGTTCGTGAGGAGGGGATGGGCGGGGGTCCCTGAGCACTCGGGCCGTCTCTCCACTGGGGACAGCTGGTGCCAGGGTGCCCCCGGCACTGCCGAGCCCCTGGCTTGTCAGGCGCCCTCAGCCCCCCGACCAGGAGGCTGGGACTCTCCGATCCCGCGGGGTGGGGCGGGGCCTGAGAGGGCTCTGCCGTGGGTGTCCGCCCTCACTCCTGGTCTTGCTGCCCCCAGCCTGGTGCCTGAGGAACGAGGGGGTCAGCTCGGTGCTCCTGGGCGCTTCCAGCGCGGACCAGCTGATGGAAAACATAGGAGCGATCCAGGTGAGTGGAGGCCACCGGGCCAGTCATCTGTCCAGCACAGGAGCTCTGCTGCGGCACAGTGGGTTAAGGACCTGGCATTGTCGCTGCAGCAGCTCGGGTCACTGCTGTGGCAGGGAGTCAGTCACTGGCTTCGGAATTTCCTCATGCCACAGCTGCAGCCAAAAAGGGGGGAAGATGCTCATCTGTCCAGCACGTTCTTTCGAAGTTCGTCTTATGCGCCAGGCACTGTTCTAGGCACCTGGGCTACATCTGTGAGCCACCGAAGGGCCCTGCTCTTAAAGAGCTGGCTTTCTGGCTGAAACAGACAGTAACGAAATGTGAGAAATAGGAGATTAGAATAATTGTCAGAGGCTTCATAAGCACGCTGGAAAAGAAACCTAGAGCAGGAGTTCCCGTGATGGTGCAGCGGAAATGAATCCAACTAGGAACCATGAGGTTGCGGGTTCCATCCCTGGCCTCGCTCAGTGGGTTAAGGATCTGGCATCACCGCGAGCTGTGGTGTAGGTTGCAGACGCGGCTCAGATGTGGCGTTGCTGTGCTGTGGTGGAGGCCGGCGGCTACAGCTCCGATTCCATCCCTAGCCTGGGACCCTCCATATGCCTTGGGTGTGGCCCCAAAAAAAAGGGGGCAAAAAAAAATAATAATAAATAAATAAACTGGCCATGTTTAAAAAAAAAAAAAAGCAAGCCGACCTACAGCAAGGTCAGCGGGGGCAGGGAGGGGAGAGCCAGTGGACGCAGGGTGAAGGGTGCTGCAGGGTGGGCTGGCTGAGAAAGTGACGTGGGGGGGGGCTTGAAGGACGAGGAGTGGGCGGCGCAGATACTCGGGGGAAGAAGGTTCCATGCTGATGCAAAGGCAGAAGGCGGGCCGGAGCCCCGAGGGCCTGGAGCGAAGGGGCGGTGGGCACAAGCTTGGCCTGCGGGCAGGGCTGCCCCAGACCTTCTGGAATTCAAAAGCGGCGTGGCCCCCTTCTTTTCCTTCCTGGAGCTACGTGAGGTGAGGGCAGGATGGGCCCTGGGAGAAAGCGAACCGTCCCAAAAAACCAACTCCCCGTCATCAACTGGGGCAAGAGTTTTGAGTGGTTTTTTTGTTTGTTTTATGGGTTTTTTATGGCCACCTCTGTAGCACGTAGAAGTTCCCAGGCTAGGGGTTGAATCCGAGCCACGGCTGCAGCAACGCTGGATCCTATAACCCACTGGACCTGGCGAGGGATGGGACCCACACCTCTGCAGCGAGCTGAGCCGCTGCAGTCGGATTCTTAACCCACTTCGCCACAGCAGGAACTCCAGGGGCAGGAGTTTTTAAAGCGGCATTTCAGGAGTGCTTTGGGTGGAGGAGATCTGAGTGCAGCACAGCACGGGGAGTTGCGGTCGCGCGGTGGTCTGATCAGCCTCGTCTCGGCCGTTTAGAGTACAGTTCATCTTGAACTCCAGGGTCGCGTTGTCCCTATTTCCTTGTGGCCAGTGCTCAGACTTGTGCCAGACAGAGCAGCGTATGTCCCGGCTGCAGTCTGGCCACCGTGTCGTGAACGTCTTCCGCCGGGGGGGGGGGGGGGGGTCTCAGCCTCTGCAGAGCAGCTCCAAGGCTGAGGCTGTGGCTCAGGATCTTGCCCGTAGCCCTTGAGGAGGAACTCAGTGCCCTTGATTTTGCTTCACGGCTCCGCTGTTATTATTTTGTCCTGCTCGAGTGCTTCCCTGGTTTTTGCATTTCACTTCTCCGGTTAAGTTTTTGTTCTTTGGCTGAAGTTTTTCTACAGACAAGAGGCAGGCGGAGGGAATGGGGGCGGGGAGACTCTGTCCCCCAAAGGCCCCTTAGGGTCCCGCTCTGTGACTCCCCCACCTCGTCTGCAGGCCAGGCCGGTCTCTGGTGGACTCTGACTAGCTCCCGTCTTCACACACAGGTTCTTCCAAAACTGTCGTCTTCCATCATCCACGAGATCGATAGTATTTTGGGCAATAAACCCTACAGCAAAAAGGACTACAGGTCCTAAGAAGCCCCCGCCACCGCCACCGCCACCGCCACCGCCCCGGCCGATCGCCCGGACAGTGTCATCGCCCTCCTAGTTTCTGTTCGCTCGCTTACGCTATCCTGAAGCCAAGTCAAGAGTGTGGTTTGCAGCAAAAACAAAACAACGCACCAGAACAACAGGAAAAGAGCTCAAAAGTTGCTGCCACACGCCACCCGCTGCTTCGCAGGACCCACGTCCGATTCGATTCGCGCTGGGGAGTCGGCCTTGACCTGAAGAAGGCGTTCGAACGGCCCCACCCAAGCCCGCCGCCTCTGCGCGTCCTCCACCGAGAAGCCTCCACGTTTTCTCCCACCTACGGCCCGCCCGTCTCGGAGACTCGAGTCCAGGCCGGGCTGAGGCCGGCTGGGGCCCCAGGGGACAGGCAGCGCTGGCCTCTCCTGTGCCGGGAACCCCCGCGGGGGAGGGGGAGAGGGACCAGCCTCGGCCCTGCTCTTGCCAAGGGCTCCGGGTGCTCCCCTGACCCCACCCCTGGGTCGCTCTCTCCTCCACCGACACCTGCCCTAGGGGGCCTCTGAGGGGCCTTCCGAGCCGTCCCTTGACCCCACCCCCACCCCACCCTTGCTGGCAGGGGCAGGGATCCAGGGGGGTTCGCTCTGCAGTTTGGGACCCACCAAAGATCTAGAAGTCTGATTTCAAGTTCATCGCCCCACTGGCTTCCTCCTTACACACAGTCGATGAGCCCGATGCGGGAGCAGCCCGGAGCGCTCAGGAGGCGCCTGGGGATAAGGTCCCAGGTCCCTGCAGGGCCCCAGCTGCCCTCCCTGCCGGGTGCCCAGGCCTCACCCCAGGAGGCCCTGAGGTCCTGCGCGCTTAGCTGCCTCTGCTCTGCCCCAGGGGGTGGCCTTGGGGTCCCCAGAGAGGACAGGCCTAGACCCTTTCAGCGACGGAGGGTCCCTGGGGTTTTCTGTGCTGTGTGCCCAGGGGCTGGGGACCTGAACACCCAGCAGCAGCAGCCCCCGAAATCTAGCAAAAGACCCCCGGGCCCCTCTCCCTGGAGCGGTGTCCCCTGGAGGCCTCAGAGCAGGTGGGGTGCGGTGCTGTGTCTGGGGTGCTCAGAGCGTGTTTCCGCGCAGACGGGCAGCAGTGCTGCCCCCAGGTCACCCCACACGCCCCGTGAAGGGGCAGGGGTGCCTGGGGTTGGTCGTTCTTTCCCGTATGCCCCTCCAGCCTGGACCAGCCTGGGGACCAGGAGAGAAGGCAGGACCTTCAGAACTGCCAGCCCCTTTACAGCCCAGCCCGGAGCGGTCTGCAGTCAGGAGGCCCGGCCCCCGTGGCCCTGAGCGGCTGCGGGGAGACAGATGCCCCAGCCCACGGTGTAGGGGGCTTGTGTGCCCCCCGCCCCAGGCACAGCCCCACCCCTGGGCAGTCACTGCCTGTCCTACTTAGCCCTTCAGAGGGGGTCCTCCGTGCTGTTCTCAGAGGGCCTGCCGTCCATCCTGGCTCAGCCGCCAGGTCTAGGGGAGCAGCTTCTGGCACGCCTGACCTTTGTGCTGACCTGGAGTCTAGAACCTTCTCCTTCCTCGTGGACCAGACCCCTGCAAGCTTCACGCTTGGGTATGGGAAGGGACAAGCCTGTCCCAGGAGAGTCCCCAGCCACTTGCCACCATCACGGGGTGGGGGTCCGAGGACAGGACGCTCTGGTGGGGCGGCTTTCACCCCAGGCCCGCCGAGGCTGGGACCGCGTGCTCTGGGCCAGGCACCCATTCCCCACCGGAGCAAGTGGCTGGGCCCCCCCCCCACTGCAGCGACCCTGCCTGCCCACTGCTGGAAGAGGGGCCAGGGCTACCGCCACCCCCTCCCCCGTCGCCACCATGAGCCATACGGGAGAAGGCCAAGCCCCTGCTGGCTGTAGTTCCCAAATGGAGGGAGATGAGGGCTCTCAGGATCAAGCTCGGCCAAGGCCGAAATGCCCAACGCCAAGACCCAGGCGGCCTCCCGGGCCTGGGGCACCCTCCCCAGCCTCGTTCTGCACCCTCTCCCCACAGACCCCACAAGTGAGTGTGAAGAGAAGGGGCTCTGCTTCCTGCGGGAGGGACCCCCAACTTAGGAGGGGACTGGAGTGGGGGAGGGGCGGAGGGGGGTCAAGGGCAGTCAAAGCCTGGAGCTGGGCAGAGGGGCAGCCTGGGCCCCGGCCTGGGTTTGAGGCCTCCTGGAGCCCCAGCTGCCTGCCGGTGGGCTTCTCACCCTCCCCGTACAGGAGTCGCCCCAGGGGTCCACAGGGAGTGTCACACAGGAAGTAGGCAGGAGCCTCCATCCCAAATCAACCGTATAGTCAAGGGCCGAGGACCGCAGACGGGCTCGCTCTGTCTTCTCTTCTCTCCAGTCGTGTAAATAACGTGCTCTTTTTCTCTCCCCTTTTTTTTAACGACCGCGGTCCCTCAGCTACTGCACCCCCCACAGGCAGGTGCCCTCTGCCTCGCGCTTCCAGCTGCCACTCAGCAGACACATGGCGCCGTATTTATGGAATGACAGAATAAAGCCTAGCCCGTCTCGGGTCGGCCCCTCTCCGCCCCTCTCCTTCGCAGGGCCCTCGGGGGCCGGGCCGGGCCAAGGGCGGCGGGGAGGGGGCGGGGAGGAGGCTGCCGCCTGCAGAGGTCGGCGCGCTGGAGCCCCCAAACCCTGAGCCTGAGGTCAAGGGCTGGTGGGAGAAGCGGGCCTTGGGGGGAGGCAAAGCCTAGGCACCATAGCCCCCATCTCTCCCAGGTGCTTTGGAGACGAGGTGCCCCACGCCTGGCACCCCCAACACACTCCTTCTCTGATGCCACTGCAGGTGGCTGGGAGGCTGCTGTACCCTCTGGGGACCGAGCTCGAGGTCCAGTGAGGCCTGCCCACCACCCCTGGGAGCTCGGTGTTCCTCTGGGCGATGGTGTCTGTTTCAGGGTGCAGGCGGGAGGGGCAGGCACCACCCCTCAACACCCTTTTGGGGGGCACCCCCTTTCCCGTGAGCCCCTCAGCCTCGTGGGGCCGCGTCTTCTCAGGGGAGAGGTGACTTCAGTTGACCCTCCCCCTATTCCTCCCCGGTCCCCAGCCGCCACCCCCATCCCTGATCAGCGAGAAGCTGAGAAACACTTTGATTCAATCCTTTCCCAAAGGATTTATTAAAACACAGAAAACCAAGACATACACACAGAGTACAAAGTAAAAGGGACGGTGGCAGTTACAGTCTTGAGCCTCCCACGTCCTCCCAGGGGGTGGACAGGTCACCTCTCACGGGGGCTCAGCCTCTGGCTCCAGCTCCCCGGCTGGGACCCTCCCGACTCACCGAGCCCGGGGCTGTCCCCGGCGAGGGGCTCTCCGCTGGGCCAGACGCCAGCCTGGGGGCGGTCTGCCCCCCATCCTCCCATGCTCGATGCAGGGGGGCAAGGCCCTCCCCGCACCCCGGGCACAGAGCAGCCACAGGAGGCTCGGGCTCCAGCTCGGTATCAGGGGTTCGGGACACACACACACCCAACGGGCCCTTTCTGGGTTATCGCATCTAAAAAAATACTTTGTTTAAAAAAAATCTGAAAACTAAGAAAAAAATCCCAAAACACAAGCCAATGACTTTGGGCTGATGCACCACGACCTGTAAACTTCCAGAAATATAAAATGGGGCGGGAGCCAGCTTCCCCCGCGGAGACAGCGGTCAGCACAGGGTGTCAGCAGGTGGGGGGAGGAGGGCCCAGGCCAAGACGCCAGCCCCCGCCTCCCCCCCGAACTCCTTCCTGCCACCCTGCTCGGAACACTCACAGGTCCCCGAGCCCACCCTACACCCGACTGCCCCGGACCCTCAACTTCCCTGGGACCCGACACCCGGGAGCAAGGGCTACAGGTGTCCCTGGAGCGAGACTCGGCTGGCCCCCGACCTGGACCGGGAGTCCCCAGGGACTCTGGGAAGGGACACCCCCCCACAAGCAGGAGGGCAGGCGCCTGCACCAGCCGTGGCTCCCAGCAGGGCAGGGCCATGGTCCTAACTTGCACAGAGCAAAGGGGCTCCTGCAGGCGGCCTGCAGGACAGGTGTCCTCCCGGGGGTCTCGGGACTTTGATGGCAGGCGTGTGCAAGGGACGCCCCCAGACACAGTCCCACCCGAACTGCCCAGGTCACCTGGGAGCCCGGCAGCGGTGCTTTCCGAGACTGCGGCCCAAAAGTGGTTCAACAGAAAGCCTATGCGGCACTGGTCTAAATAATAAGGTGGCTGGAAATAAAAATGCAGGTTGGCATTTTGGGATTCTGCTGCCCCAGGACGACCCTCACTCTGCCAGCAGCAAAACCCAAACCCAGCCCGAAGATGCCAAAGACACTGGATGCCCCGCTCCCCCCACCACGACTTCCGGAAGGAGATAACTGATAAACCAAGAAGAAAACGTTCTCAAGGTCCTTTTCCCTCTCCATCCATTCAACCAGAAACCCTCCCCCAGCCACCCGCAGCCCCAGCCTCCCAGGCGCTGGTCGCGGAAAGCTGAGTCCTTCCTGGACCAGGCAGCCGGGGGCCGGGCCGTCTGTGGGCGCCTGGCTCCGGCTGGCGGAGGAGAAGGGCAGAGAGCGGCCTGGCGAGGCCTGGGACGGGGCAGAGACAGGCGGACAGAGGGAAGCTTCCCGGGGAGCAAGGGCTGGGCCGGGACCACCCGCCCTTAGAAAGGGGCAGTGAGACGCAGACCCCCGTCCTGCATCCTGACGCCTTCTGACCTGAGGCTCAGGACCCCGTCCGCCGTGTCCCCACAAGGCCAACCTCAGGGCTGACCACCTGTCTAGGAGGGGCCTGCGTCGGGGGCTCGTGGCGGTCACCCTGCCCGTGGCCTCAGCTGGGAGCCTTTGCAAGGAGGCGGAGACCAGAGGGCCACACGCGCGCACACGGCACTGGACAAACTACAGGGGACAGGAAGGACCCTGCCCTGCCCAGAGGGCAGGGTCAGCTGCTGCCACACGTTGTGTCCTGGACACCTGTGTGCCACTGGCAGGCGGCCCTCCACACCCCCCACCCGCAGTGCCAGGGTCAGGCAGCCTTGGGGTCCAGCCCTCCGGGGGTTCAAGGAGGGCCGTTTACAGATGAAAACGTCTGACCAAGCGCCCTATGTCCCCAAGACACCCCCAAGTTCTGTCCCGGTCCTGGCCTCTCGCTCAGACAGGATTCTGCTCCCGGAATCCAAGCCAGGAAGGCCCCTCCCTGCTCACGGCTCAGAAGTCCCTTCCTGTCCGAGGCTGGGCCAGAGGGAGCATGAGACACAGGGGGCCCAGGGCCTGACGACTCCGCCAGGCTGCGGGGGGCAGGCTTCCAGGGGCGTTCCTGGCGGGAAACAAGGCAGGAAGCTGGGAGATGCCATGAGGTGAGGCCCCTGCCTCCAGGCAGAGCTTTCCCCAAACCATGAGAACACAGCCGGGACAGCTGTGGCCCTGCCCCCCGGCCATGAGTGCTGGCATCGAGGCCCCCCCAGGGACAGGACAGGGCGGGGGTCAGTCCAGGCTCCAGGGGGTGGCCTGCTCCCTCCACGTCTGCGGCCAGGAGACAGAGCGGAACCAGGCCCTCCCGGGCCCCCGTCAGTGCTGCTGGGACCCTCCCCGCTGGGATGCGGGCCACATCCTGGCAGAGGGCCAGTCCCCCTCCTGCAGAGGCTCTGGGACAAAGGCTCCGGTGGCCCCTAGGCCGACACCCGCGGACCCTGCCCCTGCCTCCCCGAGCACGCAGGTCCCTCCACTGGGGCCAACAGTCTGGCCTGTGAGACACGCCGGGCCAGGGACAGACGCCTGCTGACACCCCCAGGGAGACAGCGCACGTCTGGCCCTGCAGGAAAGGGGCGGATCAAGCGGACTGGCCTCAGCTGGGCATCAGCCAGGCCTCCGCCCTCAGGCCGGCAGCTCGCTGGTCCCGACCCACTTGGCACCGGGGGCCCAGCGGGCCCGGCGCTCACACCGGGGCGCCCAGGGCGGGCGCTGCATCCTCCCCAGCCGCCGAGTCCGCGAGCAGCGGCAGGGCTGGCAGGAGCCTCCCGTCCGGTCCGGAGCCCATGGGCAGAGGGCGTGGAAGTGCTGCTGGTCAGACTCTGCACACGCCACTCAACTTTTATCAAGACAAACCGGGTCAGGTCTTCAACAGCAAAGTGCGAAAGATGAACAAAGAAGGGTAGTTCCCCCAGGAAGTCTTCCCGGCAGAGGCGGCCGCAGCCGCGGCCTGGTGGGGCGCGGGGTGACGCTGTGTGGAACGCTTGCATTAGGATTGGGTGGCACTTCTGGGTCGGGCCCAGCCAGGCTGGGCCTCGTCCCCGCGTGACGGCACCGCTGGGTTTTCCTTCCTGTCCTCGGCGGCTCGGCTCTAGAAAGGCAGCGGCTTCTCTCTCCTGTGGGGGTCGGGCAGGGGGCCCGGCAGGTGTGGCTGCAAGAGGCCACCATGGGTCACACAGCGAGGGGCTCGGGTCCTCACGGAGCCGCACCCAACCCCCACCTGTCCCGGCCAGCTGCGACCAGAGGGGCTCCCTCGCCCAGGCCTCACAGCCTCGGCCACACCCAGAGTTTGGAAGCAGCGTCCCCAAGGGGTGACCAGCCTGGAAACAGCCCCACCCCCACGCCCCCACCTGAAGCAGCGCCTGGGTTTTTTGTTTGCTTTTGTTTTGTTTTTGGCCACACCCGCAGCGTGCAAACACTCCCGGGCCAGGACCGGAACCCAAGCCACATGGCACTGCTGAAGCCAAGGTTCTGATGGGGACAGACGGCACAGTGGGGGCTGCCAGCCAGGTGGAGGAGGCCAGTGGACGGGTGGTTTCTCCCGGTCAGTAACTCACACCCCCTGCCACGCCCTGAGCCACCCTCCTGATTCTTGGTCCCGGGCGGGGAGCAGGGGCGGGGAGACGGGACGCGACTGACTGGGGCACCCATCACCCAGCAGGACGGTGCAGGGAGGACAGGGTTCCAGGCCGGGGCAACGGTCCCCGAGTCCCTGCCACGGACACGCGTGCCCTAAGTCACACGTGCACACACAGGAGCATGCCCACGTGCACCTGCCCCTCCGAGCGGGGGCCCCAGCCTCCGGGGAACTGTCTGGAAGCCTGAAAAGAAACAGGAGCCCCGAAATGGCCCCCAGGGCAGAGGGGTGAGGCCCTCCAAGCCCCAGGAAGCAGCGGAGGGCCGATTCTGGCCACGCCTGACTCACCAAACCCAGGAGGGGACGAGGGACGGCGGGGCACCGCGGGCGGCCTTACCTCCACTGGAAACGAGCGCTGCACCGGAGGGAGGTCTCGGGGACGGCTAGATATCTGTCACAGAGGGAGGGACGCTCGGCTTGCCCGGGGCAGCGGGGGCAGGCCGGGGCCCGGCGGGCGCCCCTGCACATGCTGCCCAGAAGCAGACGGGCACCTACCGGTCACATAGGGCCCCAGGGGCATCTGGTTGTAGTTGACAATCCCTCCCGGTCCGGGGCCCCGGAAGTTGGGCCCAAAGTTGTTGTTGTACATCTGGGAGGAGCCGAAAGCGCCCTGGAGGCAAGGACTCGGGTTTAAAGGTCAAGTCCCGCACCAACCCCGAGCCCCAGCCCAGGGCGCCCAGGACACGCGGAAAGGGGGCTGGGGCCCGGGGCGTGGGCCGAGCCTGACCTGCTGGATGGTGGGGTCCCCGGCTCGGTTGGTCAGGCGGCTCAGGATGCTTCGCTCGGACATCTGGAGGCGGGCGGCCACCGGGGGGATGCGGGACAGCATGGAGGGCAGGCGCGTCACGTCGGCCTTCATGTCGCTCAGCAGCTCCTCCAGCTGGTTCAGGACTGGGGGGCGGGGGGCAGAGCTCGGACCCGGGCGCCCAGGCTGGGGCTTAGTTACAAGGCTGTGCTACTGCGGGCCCGGGGCAGCGGCCACCAGAGGGTGCCCTCCCGGTCAGCCAGGCAGGCCGGCCCACTGGACAAGAGCCCGCTTTCCAGGAAGCTTCTCCTGGCCCCAGGGCTGCAGAGCCGAGAGCCAGAAACTCTGACCCCGCACTGGGCCTGCCTCCGGGCCCCCAGCCAGCCTCCCAGCTCCCCGAGAGGCCTGCCGCCCGGCCACCGCTAGGGACCGGGTCTGCGCTCCCAGGAGGAGCTGCGACAGGAAATCTCTGCCACACGGCGGGTACCAGAGGGTACAGGGACTCTCAGGTGAGCTTGGCCTTGGCACCCCACCCCCACCCCCGCTCCCCATCCCCGCTCCCCATCCCCGCTCCCCACCCCCGCTCCCCACCCCCACCCAACCAGCCTGGGAACTTCCTCAAGACTTGGAGTGCGAAGGTCAAAGGTCTGAGTCCCGGGAGACCTGGGACAATTATTTCACCTCCGTGAACATCATCATTCCCATCTTTATTTTTTTTGTCTTTTTGCCTTTTCTAGGGCTGCACCCGCGGCATATGGAAGTACCCAGGCTAGGGGTCTAACAGGAGCTGTAGCCGCCGGCCTTCGCCAGAGCCACAGCAACGCGGGATCCGAGCCGCGTCTGCGACCTACACCACAGCTCACGGCAAAGCCGGATCCTTAACCCACTAAGCAAGGCCAGGGATCGAACCCGCAACCTCATGGTTCCTAGTAGGATTCATTAACGGCTGCGCCACGACGGGAACTCCAGCATTCCCATCTTTGAATCGGGGTAAGAAACCTCACCACTTACAGACACCACCAAGACTAAAGAGAGAACCTGCTTAAAGCGCGCTGTCAGGGTGAGCTTTCATGAGTGAGCTTTCACAACCGAAAGTTCCGTGTCACCTACGCCCCGGCCCCGACCACGGAGCCGACCTTCAGGAAGGGGCCAGAGGAGCCAAGGCTGCGCTTCCCCCCAGGGAAGAAAGGGCAGGGACCCGCTGAGGGGGGCCTGTCTGCCCTGGAGGCTCCTCGCTCTGGGCCGACGTCCTGTCCCCAGCCCCACGTCCCCATCTACAGCCGCGGGGCCGGAGGAAGGCGGGTGGGCCGGCCTGCAGGGAGCCGGCTCGCTCACCCTTGTGCAGGACGGCGTTGGCAGGCTTGTTCCCGGCCAGGGACTCCTTGGACAGGTGCTGGTGGCTCTCGGCAAGGCACTCCACCTCGGCCAGGCGGGCGTTGAGGGCCATGGCCGGGTGGTTGGGGTCCTGGGTCATGTTGAGGTACGCGGCCCTTCGGAGCTGCTCCTCGATGACCAGCGCCTGCTCCAGCAGCTGCAGGCGGGGGGGCGCTGAGCGCTGGCCTGGCCCCCACCACCAGCGCCCACCCCCCAGGCCGGGGCCCTGGCAGGAAGGACCCAGCTGTCCGCCCTCTGGGCCAACCCCCTAGAGTCCTCGCCAAGCTGGGTTCCCTGCACCTGTCGCCCAGGGCAGGGACACTTGCCCAGTGGGGCCTGGCTCAGAGCAAGGACCCAGTACCTGTTAGGTGACTGACTAAATGACTCCCTTTCTTTTTCTTATTTGTCTTTTTAGGGTGGCATCTGTGGCATATGGAAATTCCCAGGCTAGTGGCTGAATCGGAGCTGCAGCTGCAGGCCTCTGCCACAGCCACAGTGACACCGGATCCAAGGGGCATCTTTGACCTACACCACAGCTTGTGGCAACGCCTGATCCTTAACGCGCTGAATGAGGCCAGGGATCAAACCCACATCCTCACAGATACTACACTGGGTTCTTAACCTGCTGAGCCATGATGGGAACTCCCTACATGACTCCTCGTGGACAGCCTGGCCCACATCCAGACATAGGGGGAGGGGGCCGCTGCTCGCTCACTCCTTTGCCCCAGGCCCTTGTGTAACCTGCTCTTGCAGCCCCAGCCTCTTGGCGCGGCCAAGGGCCAACCTTGAACCTGAGGACTGACCCTGAACCTGAGGACTGACCCTGAACCTGAGGACTGAGCTTGAACCTGAGGACTGACCTTGAGCCTGAGGACTGACCTTGAGCCTGAGGACTGACCTTGAGCCTGAGGACTGACCTTGAGCCTGAGGACTGACCCTGAGCCTGAGGACTGACCTTGAGCCTGAGGACTGACCTTGAACCTGCGGGCCAGGAACTTGTTCTTCATCTCCAGGTAGTTGCCCTTGTGGGTCTCGGACTTGAAGGGCTCGTTGAGGATCATGTACCTGGGGTCGTTCTGGATGTCCTGCCAGCGGGCATAGCCGTGCCTGGGGGCACCGTTAAGGGCAAACCCGGCCGCGGAGTGGGGGAGGGCACCAGCCCGGGTTCGGCGCCCTGGCTTTGTGCGCTCCAGACTGTCATTGCCCTTGGCTGCAAGATGAGCATGTGGATGGTGGTGACCTGACCGTGGACACCGGCGGGGCCCTCAGGGACCCAGGCCCGGCACGGAGGCCTCACCGGATTAATCCTTCGTCCCAAATCCAGACGGTAGCAACGTCCAAGTCCTAACCCCCAGTCCCTGTGGCTGCGGCCTTATTTGGAAATAAAGTCACTGCAGACGTCATCAAATTAAGCCAGGGTCACACTGGGGTAGAGTGGACACCAATCCAGTGACTGATGTCCTTACAAGACGAGAGAATTTAGACACAGACGGACAGACAGACGCCAGGGAAGAAGGCGTGGCACAGCACAGGCGAGAACGAGATGATGCGGCTGCGAGCCAAGGGCGCCAAGGGTGGACGGCCGCCACTGGGAGTTGGGGACAGGCAAGGAAGGGGCGTCCCCTAGAGCCTTCAGAGGGAACAAACACGGCAAAGCTCTCCTGCCCAAGGTCCCACGGTGGCGGGTGGGGGGCCGGGGTCAGGATTTGAACCCAGGCAGGCTGGCTCCAGGCACCCAAACCTCCATGACTGCAATCAGTACACTACAGGCCAAACCTGGCCCGTGGCCTGTTTTTATGAATAAGTTTTATTGGAACATGGCCACGCTCGTCGGCTCATGCGTTGTGGCTACTTCCGCTCTGACGGCAGAGTCGGGGAGTCCTCGGCGGAGCCTGAACTGCCCACGCCCCGGCCCCTTACGGGGGACGTCTGCTGGCCCCTGACCTGCGTGCAACATTCCTCATCACAGCCAGCCCCACTCGCAGCTGTCGTGAAGGCCGGCTCTGCCGAGAGGCTCCCCCCCGGTGGCGTGTGGTCCCCTTCCCATCCCTGGGAGGTCTGTACTCAAATGCCACCTTCTCTGACCTTCCACATTAAACGCCACCCCCGCCCCCAAAGCTCCTTTTGCCCCTCCCCCCTTCATCATGTCCACTGAACCCCATGCTCTGCTACGTGATGGCGTTCCCATCTATGTCCCCAGTTGGGCGTGAGCTCCAGGCAGACAGAGATCGGGGCTGTGCTGTTCATGGCTGCATCCTCCATGCCTAGTGCAGGGTAGGTGGCCAGTGAAGACGGAACTGAAAAATGAAGGAAGGAAGGAAGGAAAGCCCTCCGAAATGGAGCAGCACCTCTGGTGTCATTACCTGGAGGTGGTGACACCTGCATCACAGAGGAGGTAATGCGTTCACTGTGGGGCCAGATGCGTGGGCTGTGTGTCCCTGGGCAAGTCGCTTGGGCTCTCTGAGCAGCCATTCCCTCCTCTGTATGCTGGGGGTCACTGGAGTGACCCTTTTGGAAGGCTGCTGTGAGGATGGAGTGTTGAGTATAAAGGGACAAGCTACTGCTATGGTCATGGCCACTGTCACCTGCATTGTCACCAGGGAAGGGTCCTCGTCACCACCATCAACTCCACGGAAGGGTCCTTGGCCGGTGCCAAGGAAGGGTCCTGACCCCTCACCCCACATCCCTCCCTGAGGTCCACAGAGGGAGGGACCAGAGTGCCGCCCAGTCTGGCGTGCCAAGGATACGTCACGATGCCCGCCAGCAGCCAGTAGTCATGGCGCCGGTGCCAGATGTCGTAGATTTTCCCCGAGGACACAGCGGCCCGCTCCTCGTTCTGCCACAGCGTGTGTAGCTCTGGGAAGCCCACGGGGGGACGCCCAGTGAGGTGCCCCCGCCCCTCGCGGGGCGGCTTGGGAAAGCCTCTCCCTCACCCCCCTAGCAGGGGTTCAGCGCTCCGGGGTTGCCAGGAACCGGTAGACCGCGGACTTCTGTCAGCCACTCACACGTTAGTATAAAATAACCCCCCGCCCAGATGCCTGGGACCCGGGGTCAGGAGGCCTGTGACACAGACAGCTCTCTGCGCGCCGCCCCACCCCCATACCTGTGAAGCCCCCGTCCGCAATGTTGAACATGAATTTGAACTTCCCATTCTTGTCCTCCTTCTTCCCCTCCTCGTCTTCCTCTTTGTCACCATTTTGCTGTGTTTCAATGGGCTCCTTCTCCTCAGCCTTGGTGTCGTCTGCGGAGGACAGACCCACTGTCACACATCCGCCGCCCAGGCGCCACCCAGGACCCTCTCTGCCAAGCACTGGGGACCCGAGGGCTAGCGGGAAACACATGCCACCCACCACCCGCCACCCGCCACCCGCACGGGGCTGGCTGCCCCAAGGGATTTTAAACAGACAAGCAGGCAGCCCCTCTCTCCATCCCGGGGGCGGGGGCGGGGGGCTGCCCCAGGCCCGCGTGCCCCTCCCCCACCAAGTCAGGGCCACCCGGGAACAGGTGAAAATGCTGTTTATGTTCAAGGACAGCAGGGCGGCCTGGTCTGGGACCAAGGGACGCAGGACAGCACAGGCGAGAGCCCACACCTGGCCTGAAATCACTGCCATCGCCTCTGCTGTGAACGAGGCTCAGCTCCAGCCTGTCCAGGATCTTCTCCTTCTCGGGAAGCACTTCTTCTGCAGGACAGAGGGTGTGCGCGCTGTGGAGGGGGTCCGGAGGGCAGGGGGGACCCCGGGCTGCTGGCTTTCCAACAGCGTTTTGGCCACGCACGGAATCCTCTCCACCATCTTAGCGGTCTGACAGGTGCCGTCGGGAGGGTCCTCTGGGGAGGAGGGGCGGGGGAGGGACCCCCCGGAGGGACCCCCCCAGTGCCCCCCAGCTGCGCCCTCCTCCCGAACTCCTCAAGGCACGGTCCCCAGATCCTCCTCCTGCAGCGGTAACCAGAGGGCTCAAAATTCTGACAACGTGTCAGGGCTTCGTTAACAGAAACCCCTTACAAACATCCAGAAACATCAGGCAAAACCTAGTACATTAAAAAAAAAAAAAAAACACGAGTGGAGTTCCCACCACGGCGCAACAAGACTGGCAGTGTCTCTGCAGCACCACGACACAAGTTTGATCCCTGGCCTCGTTCAGTGGGTTAAGGATCTGGCGTTGCCGCAGCTGTGGTGTACCTTGCAACTTGGATTCGAGCCCGGGCCCGGAACTTCCATATGCGACAGGTGCAGGAAAAAAAAGAAAAAACACATGGGTGAGCTCACAAAAAGCAAAGGAAACTCTCAGGTGCCATAAACGAAAAGAAACTACAAGCTGGAGCAGCACATGCTGGGGGCCTGGGCAGGGGGTGAGTGGACACCAGGAAGGGGCCTGGGGGGTGCCGGCTGTGTCTTAACACCCTGACAGGCTGCAAGCCCCCAAGAGGCAGAGAACTGAAATTAAACCAGTGAACCAACACCTTCCAGCTGCTGTGTTCCCTGTGAAAGAAAGTCCCATCCACCAGCTCACAGCCAAGCTGAGGAAGCTTGGCTCCCACATGGCATCCAGGGGCAGAAAGTCTCCAGTGAGAGTCCAAACCTAACACACAAGCACGCAGGCTGTGGAATCTGTTCCCGTTTTTTGTGTTTGTTTGTTTCCTGGCCGTGCCCGCAGCGTGCAGAAGTCCCTGGGCCAAGGATCAAACCCGAGGCATAACTGCAACCAGAGCCACAGCAGTGACAACACCAGATCCTTAACCCACTAAGCCACTAGGGAACTCCATGCGGAATCAGAATTGTGCCATAAAGACCAGTCCCAGAGCAACCAGACCACTACGGAGACCACTGAGCCCGGGGCTTCCGGAAACAGAGTGGGGCCATTCCTGCTACCCAGGCGACATGGGTTCCCACGAACAAGACACCCCCTGATGAAGATGGACCCACCTGAGAAAAAAGAAGGAAGAGAATCTATAGGAGGAGTTCCCGCTGTGGCTCAGTGGTTAACGAATCCGACTAGGAACCATGAGGTTGCGGGTTCGATCCCTGGCATCACTCAGTGGGTTAAGGATCCGGCATGGCCATGAGCTGTGGTGTAGGTTGCAGACGCGGCTCGGATCCCGTGTTGCTGTGGCTGTGGCGAAGGCCGGCGGCTACAGCTCCTGTTAGACCCCTAGCCTGGGAACCTCCATATGCCGCGGGTGCAGCCCTAGAAAAGGCAAAAAGACAAAAAAAAAAAGGAATCTATAGGAAAAGACAAGTCCAAAAAAAAAAAAAAGGGAAGTAGAAAAAGCCAGATACAACCTCTAGAAATGAAACAAATAATCACCAACATTTTAGATATTTCGTTGCAAATTTTTAAGATCCCCTCCAAGGCCAACTGGCCCTCAAGGACTAGCCTTGGCCATGGTCCTCAGAACCATGAAAGGGATAGATTCTGGTCATGTGATGAGGCACAGGTGGCCTTAAAAGATGGAGGTCATCCGGGGGGGCCTGACCTCATCACACCAGCCCCTTCAAAGAATTTTCTCTGAACGGTCACAGAAAAGGACATCAGAAATTTGAAACAAGTGGAGACTGCTGCAGCACTGCCATCTTGAAGATAGAATGGGCCCCCAGACAAAAAGCGTGGGCAGGTTCTAGGCGCTAAGAATGACCCCCAGCTGAGGATCCCCAAGGAAAGAGGGCCCCGGTGCTCCAACCCCAGGGAGCTGATGTCAGCCAACAAGGTGAGTGAGCTTGGGGGCAGAATTTCCCCCCACGCCTCCAGACCAGAACTCGGCCCGGCCAGCGCCCTGACTGCAGTCCTGCCAGTGCCTTGGCAGAGAGCCCAGCATGCCACGCAGCGTTTCTGACCCATGGCATCGTGAGCTAATGCATGGGTGTTGTTTCAGTCAGGTCCGTGTGTAATTTGTTTCACAACCAGAGAAAATAATACAGACAGATAGGTTTTAAAATAGCTATATAAAGAAAGCAGAAGGGTTCCTGGCGTGGCTCAGTGGTAACAAACCCGACTAGCATCCATGAGGATGTGGGTTCGATCCCTGGCCTCGTTCAGTGGGTTAAGGATCCAGTGTTACTGTGAGCTGCAATATTGGGGGCAGACATGGCTTGGATCCTGCATTGCTGTGGCTGTGGCACAGGCTGGGAGCTGCAGTTCCAATTTGGCCCCTAGCCTGGGAGCTTCTCACATGCCATGTGTGTGGCCCAAAAAAGCAAAAAGAAAAAAGAAAAAAAGTAGAAACTGAAGCTACAATAGAGGATGACTCAAAAGGCCCTGCAGAGGAGTTCCCATTGCAGCTCAGTGGGTTAAGAACTCGACATAGTGTCCGTGAGGATGCAGGTTCTATCCTGACTTCACGCAGTGGGTTAAGGATCCGGCCTTGCCACAAGCTGCAGTGTAGTCTCAGATGCAGCTTGGATCTGGTAGTGCTGTGGCTGTGGCTTAGGCTGGCAGGTACAGCTCCGATTTGACCTCTAGCCCAGGAACTTCCATATACGACAGTGCGGCAATAAAAAGGAAAAAAAAAAAAGAAAGAAAAGCCCTGTAGAAAAACAGGAAACAAAAAAAATAAAAGATGTGAAACACACATCTGCCCCTAACTTTCAGGAACCTTGTCCCTGTTTCTGTCCTTCACCATATTTAGAGTCTGTTATTGAGCAAGATCTACTTTGGTTACTGCTAATCATTCATGTCCCCAGTAGGGAGTTTGTCCCTTTAAACTCCAAGTGAAGATTTTGGGTTTGGTTCACTCCTCACGTCTCCAGGGCCTAGGACGGCCCCCAACACACAGCAGGCCTTCGGTACATATTTAGTGGGTGAATGAATGAATCGACGAGTAAGCGGAATATGCCAGAAGAAAACAAACATAATGGAAGGAAAGTCAACATTCAAAGAGGGGATGATGGAGAATTTGCCCATAATCAATAAAAGACACAATACTCAGCTGTCAGCATCACAGTTGGTTGCAAGCAGGATAAAGAAAATTTTCATGGTAGTAAAACTATCCAGGACCAAAGACAAATAGAATATTTTAAGTGGTCTTTCCACGGTAGGGAAGATTGAAAAGGCTGGTTTCCTACAAAGAAGCAACAGTTACCCTGGGAGCAGCCTCCTCAGCACAATGGAATCAGAATACAAAAGGAATAACATCTTCAAAGGGCCGAGGGAAAATCCTTACCCCACCTCAAGTTTTGCTTACTATTATTCAAGAAAAATGCAGTAAGAGGTAAAGGGGAAATCACATACAAAGAGAAGATTTTGCCAGCCACAGAAATGTGCTGAATGCACCACTGAAGGGTGTACTTTGGGAGGAAGGACAGTGAACAAAGCAACAATGAACAAACAGGGAAATACAAAACTGCTAAGAAAGTGGGAAGACCTAAATAGGACTAAAGATTCAGAAATAAGCAAGAGCACAGAAGACGGAAAAGAAATGGGTCAGAGCTAAAGTCACCTACAGTCCTTCTAGTATTCAGGAGGCAGCATGTTCAAAATTTAAGAGTACAGAATAGAATCGACTGTAAACTTTCCAAAGGAGTTGAGGGGGAAAAGGGAAACTGAAAGAAAGTTGCATCAATCCAAAAGAAATCCAAAGAAAAAAGAAGAGAAGGCAAGGGTAATGCAAAGCATAAAATAAGAGTAGAAATTCATCCAAATATCTAGCTATTACAATAAATGTAAAGAGATTAAACTTGTCAGCTAAAAGGCAGAGACTCTATGATGAGAATTAAAACAACAAATATCACCATATACTGCTTATAAAAGATATACCTAAAATTTAATTATATAGATATATTAAAAGTTAAGGAATAAAAAAAATACTTACACATCACATATCTGATATGGAACATGTATTACAAAGAACTCTTATAACAAATACCCCAATTAAAAATTGACAAAGTATCTAAAAAGACAGCTCTCCAACAAAGATATACAAATGGCCAATAACACTTGAAAAGATAACAACACCTTTATGCATAAGGGAAATACAAGTCAAAACCACTTGATATATGACTTTCTACCCACTAGAATGGCTATAATCAAAAAGACAGACAACAATAAGTGTAGATAATGATGTGGAGAAATTGGAACCCTATACACTGCTGGTGGCACCGTAAAGATTGGAGAAAAAAATCTGGCAGGTCCTCAAAACGTTAGCTGTAGATTCACCATACAATCCAACAATTCCACCCCAAAGTGCATAACCCAAGAGAACTGGAACCTATGTCCACACAAGTACCTATACACAACTGTTCACAGCAGCCATTATCAGTTATAGACAAAAAGCAGAAATAGGAGTTCCCATCGTAGCGCAGTGGTTAATGAATCTGACTGGGAACCATGAGGTTGTGGGTTCGATCCCTGGCATTGCTCCATGGGTTAAGGATCTGGCATTGCCATGAGCTGTGGTGTAGGTTGCAGACGTGGCTCGGATCCCGCGTTGCTGTGGCTATGGCAAAGGCCCGCAGCTACAGTTCCGATTAGACTCCTAGCCTGGGAACCTCCATATGCTGCGGGTGCGGCCATAAAAGGACAAAAAGACAAAAAAAAAAAAAAAAAAAGCAGAAATAACCCAAAAGTCCATCAACTGATGAATGCAAAAATAAAATGTGGCCTATCCACACAGGAAAATGTTATTCAGCACAAAGGAATGAAGTTCTGGATGCAAACAGAGACTCTCATACTAAGTGAAGTAAGTCAGAAAGACAAAGATAAATATCATATGATATCACTTATATGTGGAATTTAAAATATGGCACAAACAAGCCCATTTACAAAACAGAAACAGACTCACAGACATGGGGAACAGACTTGGGGTTGCCGGGGGGAGGGAGGGGGAGTGGGGTGGACTGGGAGTTGGAGGTAAGTAGACGCAAACTATAACATTTAGAATGGGATTTCCCTTCGTGCGGCAATGGAAACGAATCCAACTAGGAAACATGAGGTTGCGGGTTCTATCCCTGGCTTCACTCAGTGGGTTCAGGATCTGGCATTGCTGTAAGCTGTGGGGTAGGTCGCAGAAGCAGCTCAGATCCCGCCTTGCTGTGGCTGTGGCTGTGGTGTAGGCCGGCAGCTATAGCTCCAATTCAACCCCTAGCCTGGGAACCTCCATATGCCATGGGTGAGGTCCTAAAAAGACAAAAAGACAAAAAAAAAATTTAGAATGGGCAAATAATGAGGTCCTGAGGTCCTGCTGTAGAGCACAGGGAACTATATCCAGTCTCCTGGGACAGAACATAGTGGAAAAGAAATTTTTAAAAAAAGAATATAGGAGTTCTCATTGTGGCTCATTGGGTTACAAATCCAACTAGTATCCATGAGGATTTGGGTTTGATCCCTGGCATCACTCAGTGGGTTAAGGATCTGAGCTGTTGCATAGGTCTCAGATGCAGCTTGATTCTGGCATTGCTGTGTCTGTGTCTGTGTCTGTGTCTGTGGCTGCGGCTGCGTCTGGCAGCTGCAGCTCCAATTCAACCCCTAGCCTGGGAACTTCCATATGCTGCAGGTGTGGCCCTAAAAAACAAACAAACGAGAAAGAATGCGTGTGTGTGTATATACATATATGTATATATGCACACACACAAATGTATATATACATATATATGTATGTATGTATGTATGAATGACTGGGTCTCTTTGCTATACAGCAGAAATTGACACAAAATCAAATTACCCATGACATTTTTCACAAAACTAGAACAAACAATCCAAAAATTTACATGGAACCACAAAAGACCCAGAATTGCCAAAGCAATCCTGAAGAACAAAAACTAAGCAGGAGGCATAACTCTCCCAGACTTCAGGCAATATTACAGAGCCATAGTAATCAAGACAATGTGGTACTGGTTATCAAAACAGACATACAGAGCAGTGGAACAGAATAGAGAACCCAGAATTAAACCCAGACACCTACAGTCAATTAATCTTCGACCAAGGAAGCAGGAACATAAAATGGGAAAAAGACAGTCTTTTCAGCAGCTGGTACTGGGAAAACTGGACAGCCGTGTGCAAATCAACGAAACTGGAACACACCCTCACACCATGCACAAAAATAAACTCGAAATGTCTTGAAAACTTAAATGTAAGACAAGACACCATCTAACTCCTAGAAGAGAACATCGGCAAAACATTCTCTGACATCACCTTACAAATGCTTTCTCAGGTCAGTCTCCCAAGGCAACAGAAATAAAAGCAAAAATAAACCAATGGGATCTAATCAAACTGACGAGCTCTCGCACAGCAAAGGAAACCATAAAAAAAAAAAAGACAATTTACAGAATAGGAGAAAATAGTTTCAAATGACGCAACTGACAAGGGCTTAATCTCTAAAATATACAGTTTATACAACTCAACAGCAAAAAGGCCGACGACCCAACTGAAAAATGTGCAGAAGACCTGAACAGACACGTCTCCAAAGAAGATATTAGAGATGGCCAATAAGCACATGAAAAATGCTCAACATCACTGATTATTAGGGAAATGCAAATCAAAACTACCAAGAGATACCACCTCACACCAGTCAGAATGGCCATCATTAACAAGTCCACAAACAACAAATGCTGGAGAGGGTGTGGAGAAAATGGAACCCTCCTTCACTGTTGGTGGGAATGTAAATTGGTACAACCACTATGGAAAACAGTATGGAGGTACCTTAGAAAACTAAATATAGAACTACCATATGATCCAGCAATCCCACTCTTGGGCATATATCCGGACAAAACTTTCCTTGAAAAAGACACGTGCACCCGTATGTTCATTGAAGTACTATTCACAATAGCCAAGACATGGAAACAACCTAAATGTCCACCAACAGATGAACAGATTAAGAAGATGCAGTATATATACACAATGGAATATTACTCAGCCATAGAAAAGAACAAAATAATGCCATTTGCAGCAACATGGATGGAACTAGAGACTCTCACACTAAGTGAAGTAAGTCAGAAAGAGAAAGACAGATACCATATAATATCACTTATGTCTGGAACCTAACATAGGGCACAAAGGAACCTTTCCACAGACAAGGAAATCATGGACTTGAAGAACAGACTTGTGGTTGCCAAGGGGGAGGGAGTGGGATGGACTGGAAATTTGGGGTTAAAAGATGCAAACTATTGCCTTTGGAATGGATAAGCAATGAGATCCTGCTGTATAGCACCTGGGAACTATATCTAGTCACTTATGATGGAGTATGATAATGTGGGAAAAAAGAATATATACGTGTATGTGTGACTGGGTCACCTTGCTGTACAGTAGAAAATTGACAGAACACTGTAAACCAGCTATAATTGGAAAAAAATACAAATCATTTAAAAATTTTTAAAAATAAACAGGGAGTTCCCATTGTGGCTCAGTGGTTAACGAATCCAACTAGGAACCATGAGGTTGCGAGTTCAATCCCTGGCCTTGCTCAGTGGGTTAAGGATCCGGTGTTGTCGTGAGCTGTGGTGTAAGTTGCAGACGCGGCTCGGATCCCGCGTTGCTGTGGCTGTGGTGTAGGCTGGCGGCCACAGCTCTGATTAGACCCCTAGCCTGGGAACCTCCATATGCCGCGAGTGCAGCCCTAGGAAAAAGGCTAAAAAGACAAAAAAATAAATAAATAAACAGATAAAAATAAAAAAATTGGCACAACATTGTAAATCAACTACACTTTAGTTAAAAAAAAATTTTTTTTAAAAAGGAATGAAGTTCCAATACATGCTACAACACAAATGAAGCTTGAAAACATTATGCCCACTGAAAGAAGTCACACATAAAAGGGCACAGATTTTATGATTCCATTTGTATGAAATGTTCAGAGTAGGCAAGTCCATAGAGACAGAAAGTAGCTTAGTGACTGCGAGGGGCTGAAGGGAGAAGAAAATGGCTAATGGGTATAGGATTTCTTTTTGGAATGATGCAAATGTCCTAAAATTAATTGTGCTGATGGTTGTGTGCCCTGCGAATATACCAAAAACTAATGAATGGTACACTTTTAAAGCGTGAACTGTATGGAATGTGAATTACATTGCAGTAATGTTTTTTATTTACATTTTTGAGTAAAGGGAGAGAAAAAATACACCAAGTAAGCACTAAATAAAGGCAAGCTCAATCCAAATCAGCCTAAATAAACCTCAAAACAAAAAGTATGGGGAGGGATAAGAAGCTCATCACACAATAATTAGAGAAGCTTCAGCAGAAAATTATAAAAAACCTGAACTGACATGTACCTAACAGCCTGGTCTTAACTCTATGAGTGGAGTTCCCGTTGTGGCTCAGTGGTAATGAACTCAACTAGTATCCAGGAGGACGCGGGTTTGATCCCTGGCTTCGCTTGGTGGGTTAAGGATCTGGCGTTGTTGCCATGAGCTTTGGTGTAGGTCAAAGACGCGGCTCGGATCCTGTGTTGCTGTGGCTGTGGTGTAGGCCTGCAGCTCCGATTCAACCCCTAGCCTGGGAACCTCCATATGCCGTGGGTGTGGCCCTAAAAAGACAAAAATAAAAATAAAAAAATAAACTCTATGAGGCGAAATCTTGCCCCGCAAAGCCAGAGATTGTAACGCAAGTCTCTCAGATTTGACTGACTAAAAGCAAATCAAAGATGAGTAAGGACAGCAAAAAATCTGAACATCGTCATGATCGAACACGTATTATTTAGAACCGCACACCCAGCGATGAAAGAAGAGATATTCACGGAGGCATGAGCCTTCACAAAATCCGACCATAGGGAGCCAGAAAGTGGGCTTGACCAATATCACACAGGAACTATCCTACAGATCAGGTATTCACTGAACCATGATGCATCTGACTCAGAAATCACAAAAAAAAAAAAAAAAGATACAGCCCAGGAGTTCACTAGTGGCTCAGCAGATTAAGGATCCGGCATTGTTATTGCTGTGGCACGGGTTCGATCCCTGGCCCTGGAACTTCTGCACACCATGGATGAAGCAAAAAAATAAAAGAGATACAGTCCAATAACCCCCAAACTGCACAGTAAGCAAGTAAAGCCCACGTGTAGAGCACAGGGCCCTGGCCTCCTCCCACCCAGGAGGGTCCCCCACCGGCCAGGAGACACAGAGCAGAGCGCAGCCTGGCGCCCTTCTCCTCTGACCCAGGGCAACGGCGGCGGAAGCCCGCACCTTTTGGCAGCTGCTCCGGGGAGGGCTGGGCCTTCTCCGCCTCCTCCAGACGCTCCTCGCGGGCCCTCTCCTTGCCATCTGGGCTCTCGTGTTTGTCCTCACCCTCCACTCCGTCCAGGGCCTAGGGAGGACAGACTCGGGAGCTGCGGGGCCTGGGGCCTCAGCAGGAGTGGAGGCGGGAAACGGACGTCGGCCTCGGAACCACTCTCCCGGCTCCCACCGCTGCCGGCCCCCAGCCTGCTCCCCGGACCCGGGGCTCGGACGGGGAGCCGGGGGCCCTGCGTCACAGCCGCCTGGGCAAGGCCTGAGAGGGTCCCCAGACCCAGCCTCCGCACCCCACACCCGCAGGGGCCCAGACACCAGCACCTTCCGTACCTGGATTTCCGGGGGCTTCTTCGGCTTCTGCACCCCCAGCTCCTTCTCATCCATGTAGCCCAGCTGGGCTTCCATTTTGTCTGAAAGACCAAAGGAAGGAGGTGAGACAGGTGGACTGGGGGAGATGGGGGTGCAGGAAATGGGGAGCCACAGAGGAGAGGAGGGCCTGGCCTTCAGGAGGCTCCCCTGGACCTGGCACCTCTGGGAGAAGGACAGGGGAACAGGTTAGCCCGAGAGCCCAGGCCCGGCCGGCAGTGTGGGGAGCATGGAGGAGAGCTGGGCGTGGTCCTGGCATTCAGGCTGGCTGAGGGGCCGTGGGCCTCCCCCCAATGCCAAGTGCCAGTCACCTGTGTGCCTGGAGTGGCCCTGGGACGCAGGCGCAGCCCCATTCCAGGTCATGGATGAGAAAACAGGGCTCACAAGGTAAGGGACGGGCCCAGGTGCCCAGCAGCAGGACGGCCTGAGAGGCTCAGCGCCTCACCTGTCACCTGGCAGAGGCTGGATGCCCCAGGTCTGAGGGGCCCCACCGAGGGAAGGGGTTGCTTTCCCCAGATAAATACACAGATCCCCAAAAAGACACCCAGAGACAGCCCACTAAGGAAGGGCAAAGGATCTGAAATGACTCTCCTGCAAAGAAGAAAGGCCGCAAAGCATGTGAAAAAATTCCCAACATCTTCAGCCATCCGAGATGCAAATCAAAACCGCAATGAGGGAGTTCTCTCGCGCAGGATAAGGACTCGGCACTGTTGCTGCAGCGGTTCAGGTCGCTGCTGAGGCGCGGGCTCCATCCCTGGCCAGGAACTCCCGCGTGCCGCGGGTACAGCCGAAAAACAAAAACGAAATCCACAGCAAGACACCCCTTCACACCCACTAGGGTGGCCAGAAGCAGAAGTCAGATGAGTGCTGGTTCTGATGTAAAAAAAATCAGCAACTCCACTGTGGCTAGTGGGAGCGTAACACCGTGTGGTCGCTGCGAAAAGCGTGGCAGCTCCTCCAGATGTGAGACCACATGACCCAGGATTCCACTCCTAGCCACACAGCCGAGAGAAATGAAAACACATGTTTTCGCTTGAACTACTGACAGCAGCCAACAGCAGAAACAAATCAAAGCCCATTGGCTGGTCAACGGACATACCAAGCGTGGTGGGCGCAAACAGTGAAATATTATTAAGCCACAAGAAAGAAAGAAACGCCACTGCACCACGAAGTAGGCGAACCAGCAGGCTGTGAGAAAAGCCGAGCCACACAGGCCACAGAGCCCGAACTTCATTTACATGAAATGTACAGAACAGGCGAACCCGCAGAGACAGAAAGGAAATTAGCTTTAAAAAAAAAAAAAAAAAGAAGAGGTTCCCGGAAGTTCCCACTGAGGCTCGGCAGTAGCGAGCCCCACTAGTATTCATGAAGATACGGGTTCAATCTCTGGCTTTGCTCAGCGGGTTAAGGACCCCGCGTTGCCGTGAGCTGTGGTGTAGGTCACAGACGCGGCTCGGATCCCACGTTGCTGTGGCTGTGGTGAAGGCCAGAGGCTGTAGCTCCGACTGGACCCCTAGCCTGGGAACCCCCATACGCCTCGGGTGCGGCCCTAAAAGAAAAAAAGGTTCTCACTGTGGTGCAAGAGGATCGGCTGCGTTTCTGCATCGCCAAGACACAGGTTCAATCTCCAGCCGGCCACAGTGAGTTAAAGGATCTGGCGTTGCTGCAGCTGTGGCGCAGGTCACAACTGTAGCTCTGATCCGATCCCTGGCCTGGGAACTCCATAGGCTGCAGGGGAGCCAAAAAGAAAAAAGAAAGAAAGGAAGGGAGGGAAGAAAGAAGAGGGGAGGAAGGAAGGAAGAGAGGGAGGGAAGAGAAAAGAAGGAGTAGCATAGGGGCTGCCAAAGGAAGCAAAGGAAAGAAAGAACGAGGAGTTACTGCTAACGAGTCTGTTTTTCTAGGCTGAGGAAAACATCCTGGAATTATAGGAAATGGTTCGCAATCCTGTGACGACACCGGAAACCACAGATCAGCACTTTTAAAGGCTGAATGTTGTGGTAGGCAAATTCTGTCTCTATCAAGAAAAACTTGGAGATCCCTGGTGGCTCAGCAGGTTAAGGATCAGGCACCACCACCGCAGAGGCTCAGCTCGCTGCTACCACACGGGTTCAATCCCTTGCCTGGGAACTTCCACATCAGCGGGCAAGGCCAAAAGAAAAAAAAGTTCTCAGGGGAGGGACACTTCTGCAAGCAGGCGCCTTGGGAAGGAGGGCGGCCGCCCTTGGTGGGGGTGAGGAGGACGTGGGGTCCCCGGGGCCCTGCCACCTCCCATGACCCAGGGGCCCGCCCCTGCTCGCCGGAGCCCAGACCTGGCGGGCCCGGCGGGGCAGGCAGGAGGTGGGCAGGGCTGGCGGGCACCGGCGTGTTGGGGTCCGAGGAGATGAGCTCCCCTGGCTTCTTGCCCTCGGGCCCCTCGGGGATCAGGTCCGGGGTGCTGTACTTCCCGTTGACGTGTTCAAACTCCTGGACCTGGGCGGGCGGGAGGGAAGCGGGGACAGAGGGCTGGCAGCTCAGACCCGAGGGCCTCAGGGCGGCGGTAGGGCTGGGCGTGTCCCAGGCTTGGGGTGGCTGCCAAGCCAAACGCACGTCTGACCCCCAATCCCCAGCCGGGCCCTACCCCCACCCCAGTCCCCACCTGCCATCCTGGCCTCCGGGGCCGCCACCCAGAGAGGCATCCTGGGTCTGACTCAGACCCCAAACGGGTGTGCGACCCCAGCAGGGCATTTGCCCTCTGCCCGCGGAGCCCGCCCTCTCCCGGGGCACACCGGGCCGCCAGGACAGGCGTAATTACCCACCTTCTTCCGAACTAGTGACATCACCCCAATGCGCGTGAGCACGTGCTGCCTGGAAAGGCCCTCGCGGGGCACGCCGTCCGCGAAGGTCTCCGCGCCATCGGCCCCCGGCTCGCACAGGTGCCGCATGAAGAGGGACACATAGGCTCTGGGGTGGAGGGGACCGGGGCTCAGGGAGTGGGGGGCCGGCAGGACCCCCGGGGAACCTCCTGGCTGGACCCATCGCCCTCGGCTAGGCCCCAGGAAGACAGAGGGCCCCCCCAGGCAGGGACCCCGCCCAGGCCTGGATAACCCAGATCCTTCGCGCTGCCCTTGCCACCAGCTGCCCTGGCACAGGGGCCGGCCGGGGTTTCCTGCAAAGGAGCCCTGCCCGGGGCTGGACCCCAGCCACCCAGAGACTGTGAGTTCCCCAGATGCCTCGAGGCCCGGCCAAAACACTGCCCACTGTGTCCAGCCAGCGCCTGCCCGCTCTGGGGTGGGCACCCCCCGACCCCGCGCCCCCCTCCCCAAGCGGTGCCCGGCCCCTTTACCTAAACTCCTTCTCGCTCTTTCCGCGAAGGTCCCGCACCAGCCAGTGGGAGTTGAAGGCGTCCTGGGGGGGCATGCCCCAGCGCATGATGGCGTTGAGAAAGGCCTTCCGCTGCCTGGCATTGAAGCCCAGCACCTGCGCCGGCCGGGTCGGGGTGGGGGGGCGGGGAGCGCATTGGTGAGGGAGAAGGGCACAGGGAGGGGGGCCGGGGGGGCCCCTCCTCCACACCCCGCGGTGAGGGCAGCGCTATCGGGGGAAGGGGAGCAGACGTGCAGGCGGACCCCACCTCGATGTTACCGCCGACCCGGGCCAGGAGAGGGGGCAGAGGCTTGTCCCTGTCGCTCTTCAGCTGCCTCCGGGATTGTCGCCGTCCACCTGCGGGAGCAGCCCCACCACAACGACTCAGCGGGGCGCGGGGTGTCCCGCCCCTCCCCTCCCCCACTCGCCCCGGGACAGCCGGACCCCGACACGCAGCCTGGCCCCAGCCCGGCGTCACGGCGCTGAAACTCACTCTGCCCCTCGGGCCTTTCCTCGAAGTCCTCGTCCTCATCCTCGGAGCCAATGGAATATTCGGACTGGTTGTCTGAGAGCTCGTCCTGCCACTCTGGGGGCGGCAAGCAGAGGGACACCGAGTGAGCGAGCAAGCAGAAGCCCTCCCGAGCCCCCCACACCCCACACGGAGCGCCGTGTAGAACCCCGAGAACCCAGCCCAAACCAGGGGCAATGAAAAACAAAACAAAAAAACCGTGGAGTTTCTGTAACTTACAATCCCAACAAGCCTGCGCTCTATCC
>PVHT021183552.1:95082-109459 GCA_004024745.2 Catagonus wagneri
GGCATCGTTGTAGTTGACCTGCTTGCGGATTCGCTTGCCCTTGCCCAGGTTGCGGGCCAGGTCCTCCTGCTGCTGCTCGTAGTGGTGCCGGAGCAGCTTCTCCCAGTAGTCGGGGTCCACGTTCTCCTCCTGCTTGATGATCTCCCGCTCCACCTCCTCCTGGGGACGCGGGTGCCGTGGCTCAGGGAGGGCAGGGCCAGCGGGCACCTCTGCCCCCTGGACTCGCTGCCTCGACCACAGCTCACCCTCTCAGGGCCCAAGGACCAACTGGGAAGCTCGCCTGCTCCAGGAAGCCTTCCCTGGACACCCCACCCCAAATGGTCTTCCTCTCCTGCCCCTGTCGCGGTAACTCGTTCATTCATTCACTCCGCAAGCCTTTCCTGGTCCAGTGCCAGGCACCAGGGGGCAGAAGTGAGTAAGTCCCACTCTTACCCTCAGGAGGCTCTCGGTTTCAAATGGAAAATTGGCACAAGGGAGGATAATTAGCACCCGGGGTCTGAGAGGCGGGTGGTGGAAGTTGAGGGGTAAGCGGAGGGAACATTCAGGAAAGATCCAGGAGCCAGCCTTCAGGATAATGGGGGTTTCCGGGGTTGGAGAAGCCGCTGTGGGGGCGGGGCCTCGGAGGGGCGGGGCCTCGGAGGGGCGGGGCCTCGGGCGGGGCTTACCACGCCATCCTCCTCGCGAACCACGTATTGCGCCACCTTGAAGGAGCTCAAGTATTCATTCATGTTCTGAAGTTCCGTGTCGTCCGTGGCGTCCTGGTTCCGGTCCAGCAGCTTGGAGATGGCCGCGTCGTCATAGTGGATCACACTGCTGTCCTCCACGTCCTTGTTGTCACCTGGGCGCAGACAGGGTGCAGAGCTGGGGGTCCGCCCCGGTGCCCAGGTCCAGCCACGGGGCCCCCACCCCTGACCACGGGTCCCCCCGCTCCCCGCCAGGGGTGGCTGCAGAGGTGCACGGTGATCAGAGAGAGAAACCTGGACAGGGCCCCGCTGCCCACCCACCTGCCGTCCGCAGGCACCCAGCTGAGGGGCTGGTGGGCGGCAGGCAGGGGAGCCTGACCAAATGGGTTGGGGGGGTCCCCTTCCTTTCCAGGAGCTGCAGTAGGGGGTACGGGGGAGCCGGGGGTGGGCTGGGCTGGCCCCTACCTGGTGGGGTGCTGCCGTGCTTTTTCTTTGCACTGGCGGCCAGGGCGCCCCCTTTGGAGGACTGGACGTCGGGGATGGGCGTGACGGGCCTTTGGCCCTGAGACATCATGCCTGCAGGACAGAGCAGGAGGGGCTGCAGGGCTGGGGGCAGCACCCAGAGATGCCATCCCGGCCGGGAGCAGGGGGGGGGGCAGAGGAGGGAGAGGCTGCAGGCTGGGGGTGCCCTGGGAGGGGCGTATCTCGAGCACCCCCCCACCCCCCGTGCCCCGCACCCTGGGCGCCCACCCTCCACGTCATCCTTGAAGAGCTCCTCCGTGCCGAACTTGAGGATGTCGTCCAGCTCCTGCTTGGTCATGGAGCCGGACTTGGAGCCCAGGCCGGGCCGCACCACCAGGTGCGTGAGCATCATCTTGCGCTTGGCCACCTGCGTGATACGCTCCTCCACCGAGGCCCGCGTCACGAAGCGGTAGATCATCACCTTCTTGTTCTGCCCGATGCGGTGCGCGCGGCTGAAGGCCTGGGGGCGACCTGCGGCTCAGCACCTGCGGCTCAAGGCCAAGGGCCGCGTGGGGGGAGGGGCGTGCACATGCGCTCAGGAGCCGCTCTGCGAGTGGACAGGCTGCGTGACTGCACGTGGAGATGCGCGCGCACCGGGGCAGCCATGTTCAGGTTCTGCCTGTGGTCTCATGGGGCCAGGGGGCCCATGCAGGTGGGGCTGTGTGTGACTACAGGTATGGGGCGGGCAGCGTGGCCAGTGCACTTGACGCAGTGAAGCCACACGGGGCTCTGAGGGCGCCCATGCGCAGATGGAGGCTGCACCTCCCAGGAGTGACCGCCAGTGGGGCTGTAAGCCCACCTGCTGGAGATGCACGGCCACCCTGAGAGGGCAGGATGTGATTCGAGAATACCCCTGGGGCTCCGTGCGCTGGGTGACCCTCCGTGTGGAAGACTGTGCACGGGTGCACACTCGTGTGCATGAGACATGAGATTTTGTGTGTGCTCTGAGACTGTAAAGTGTCTCTGTGTCCAGCCCTGCCCCAAGAGGGGTGGCCGAGGCTCCGACGACCCCAGCCCTCAACCCTCCCATCCCTCCTCACCAGCCCCTTGCCCCTCCCCCATCTCTTCCTCTCCCACCTCCAACAGGCCTTGTCCCCTCACTCTGTTTTCCTCTTCCTCCCAAACAAGCCCCCTCTGGCTCCCAGGACCCCCCCTCCTCCTGCCTCCCTCCATGGCCTGGATCCTAAGAGTGATGGAGAGACCAGGGGTGGTGTGTCACGCAGACGGCTGTGGGTTCCTGGACGTGTCCCCGGCCCTCCCTGGGCCCTTTCCTCTTTTGTACAGCGAGGAAGCCAGAAAGGCCCACGAGGCGGGTCCAGGAGGAGGCAAAGCCCTGAGAGTGTCTGCGGGGAGGGAGGGAACGCCTACAGAGTCGGGGGCCGGAAGGGCCCTCTGAGTGCGCGCGGGTGTCAGGGCCACACACCTGGATGTCGTTGTGGGGGTTCCAGTCGGAGTCATAGATGATGACCGTGTCCGCCGTGGCCAGGTTGATGCCCAGGCCACCTGCCCGGGTGGAGAGGAGGAAGCAGAACTGCTGGGCGCCGGGGGCTGAGGAAGAGCGGCGGGTGAGTGAGGGGCACACCCAGAGAGGTGGGTGTGGGGACAAGTGGGTGGCAGACAGGAGGCCGGAGGGAAGATGGGGGGGGCAGGGACTGTGACCCCATCACAGGCGGCCACGGCCTCAGCTCCAGGAAGCCAGGGGAGGCCTGGGACTCAGGGGAGGGGTGGACGGAGAAGCCCACCGAACCACACGGAGCCCCCAGCTGTGCTCTGAGCCCTGACCCGACAAGAGGAAGCCAGAATGAGAACGACCCAATTGTCAAAGCCCAGATGGACACAGAAGAAACTGCAAATATGAGCCAAGCCCGAGGGTCAGCCCCCAGGGAGCTCTGGAGCCCTCAGTCCTTAGCCTCCTCCCAGCTCCCCCGGCCCGAGATGCTGACAGGGGGGCCAAGGAACATTCCAGGGCCCTGGCCACCGCTCTGGGCAGTCTCCACTGTCACTGAACGGTGACACTGTCAGTCAATGTCAGTCTCCACTGGCACAGAACAGCTGGTTCTCAGGTCCGTCAGGGCCGCTCACTAAGTGACCTGCCACTGAGCACAGCACCCACTGTAGCTGCCACAGTTCCCCAACCTGCCAGGTGCTTCCGCTGTGCCCACTTCTGCGTGGGCCGAGGCAACATCTAGATCCTGAAACTGTGCCCAAGTTGCCTCTGCCATGAGCAGGTAGCTCTGCTGAGGGTGGAGGGCGGGAAACAGCCACGAGCTCCGGGGAAGCAGAACTCAATACCGCTTGCTACAGACCCGCCACTAAGGAGGCGCTAATTCAGCTGAGTGCCCCCCCATGTGTTTCCTCCCCCACCCCCCCGAGCCACCTGCTGGCCACCCCACCCCACCCCTCCTCCCCAGACGAGGAAGAGAGACTGGGAGTTCGGCATGGACGGCCCTGCCCCTTCCTCTGTCCTTCCTTTAAGAAGCCGCAGGGAGGAATTCCCATTGTGGTGCAGAGGTAACAAATCCAACTAGGAACCACAAGATTGTGGGTTCGATCCCTGGCCTCACTCACTGGATTAAGGATCCAGCATTGCCATGGGCTGTGGTGTAGGTCACAGACACAGCTCAGATCAGGTGTCACTGTGGCTGTGGTGTAGGCCGGCAGCTGTAGCTTGGATTAGACCCCTAGCCTGGGAACCTCCATATGCCACGGGTGCAGCCCTAAAATGCAAAAAAAAAAAAGCCACAGGGAGCGCTGCTCGACTCTCCAAGTCTGTCTTCCGGGGACAGGCCCCGTCCAGCCCTGGTTGTAGCTGGACGTTTACCTGGGGTCGGTATCAGAAGCCCACAGGTGTCACCCAGACACCAGCGTCATTTAGGAACAAGAGCGTTTTCCTCCACCTCTGCCTCCCTCCTGGTCTGGCTCTCAGTTCTGAACAGGTGTTATCTGCTGGCCCTGCACACAGCAGGCCCCTGGAAAGTTCCATGGGACGAATTCCTCTTACCACTTAAAACTAAGGGGCAGCTGTTAGGACCTACGGATCTGCTTTCTTCAGCCGTATGAGGGGCAGCTAATCTAACCAGAAGCTGGGGGGTCTGGCTCAGATCCCAGCCCAGGGACAGAGGCAGACCAGGGTCCCAATCAAGAACCCCTGGGTAGGGGCGGGGTACCGTTGAATCTGTCAATCGCCTCTTGCCGGAGGCCCCCGGTGATGCCGCCGTCAATCCGCTCATACTTGTAGCCCTCATACTCCAGGAAGTCCTCCAGCAGGTCCAGCATCTTGGTCATCTGCAGGGGACATGGTATGCCTGAGGGGCTGCCGCGGAGCAAGGACCCCTGTGGGGCTGTGGGCAGGGGCCCCATGACAGCTGGGCCAAGACAGAGCAGCCAGCTGGGTGGGGAGACAGGTGCCACCCAGGCAGACGCGACCCAGGGCTCTGCAGGAGAATATGCAGCCTCCAACCTCACACACTCCATGCCCCACATCAGCTCCACGGGCACCTGCCTGAGACACAGCTCTGAGCATGCGTCTCCCCACTCTCCTCCCACAGAATAAGCTCCCCAGTCCTCACTTTGGCATTCCAGGCTTGCGGGATTGGCAACCCACCCACCTGGGCTGTGGTTCCCCATGCTTCCTCCACACCCTCCACCCAGCCCAGATTCCCTGGACTCGCTTCCCATCCCCTTCACATCCAGGGAACCCCAGCAGCACTTTCTCTGTGAGGTCCGCCCTGATTTCACGCTGCGCTTTGAGAACTCCCAGAATCCTCCCAGAATCATTCTTGAGAGATAGTTTAGCTGGATATAAAATTAGCAATGCCATTTTCCCGGTGTGTCAAAGATGTTGCAGTTGTCTTCTGCCACTTATTTATTGTTGCTGATGTGAAAGCTGAGGACAGTCTGAGAGTCACTCCTTTACAGGTTCCAGATCTGAAGTGCAGCACTTCCCCTACAATTTCCCCTATGGTTCCTTTATTTACATTTATCTTGCTTGGTTCTCCAGAGTGCACTTCAGATCTGAGCCCGCACACCTTTCTCCAGGTCTGCAAACTCTCATTACATCTGGTTTCTTCGCCATTTTCTCTATTTCTTCTTTCTCAGTTCCTGCTAGATAATTATGGGAACCTCTCCAGGCTCCGTGCAATTTCTCATTTGTATCTTTGACTCTCTCTGCTGCATTCTGGGGAAATTCCTCCACAACTGATCCCCATTCATCAACGTTCTCTTCAACAGTGTCAAGAGCTTATCCAATGGCCTAGAATGTTTTGTTCCAATTTCAAGCAGAGCCTTTTCCTTCCTGATTATCCTTGATTTCCTGATGCTTGTGCTTAATTGATCTCTTCTTGATTTATGAGGGTTACCCCAGTACTTCTGAGGATCCTAAATGTGTTTTTCTTTAATAAGAGTTGCAACATTTATTTCAGGTTCTTTCTTGGGTTTTTTTTTTTTTTTTCTTTTCTGCCACACAGGCATTATGTGGGAATTCCTGGGCCAGGGATCAAATCTACACTGCACAGCAGCAACCAGAGCCACAGTAGTGAGAATGCAGGAGCCTCAAGCTGCTAGGCCATCAGAGAACTCCCCTAAATGTGTTTATCTGAAGTCTTTTTCAGGCTATTCTATTTTTCTTTTCACTTGGATTCTACTTACTATTTTGTGGGATGGCTCATTGAATGTTGTCATGAGTTTTGGAATTGGGGTTTGCAGGCCCATCTGGGATGGCAGGGCTCTGTCTCTGTCACTTTGTGTCTGTGCGCAATTCTCGAAGTTGTACAGTTCCCTCTAGGTGGTCCCTCAGGCCTCTCAGCCCAGAATCATGTCCTATGTGGGCAGGGAGCTGGGGGACTGTGGACCCAGGCTCCAGGCCAGCCCATAGTCACGGGCTTGGTCTGCTTTCCCCAGATTCCTCAACCTGCTACGGGCCTAGGGTGGGATTGGGGGCTGCAGGCAGGAGCAGCTGTTACCCACTGACTTTTGTATGTGGAAGAGCCACACCCTAGTCCCCAGCTTTGAGCAATGAACCTGGCTCAGTCCCACCATCCAGCAGCATTTTCGCACTAGGCCCCTAGGGCCATCGCTGGCCCTCATCACAGACATGACCTTGGGCTTAGATAACTGACTATACCCCCATCTTCCACACTAGACTACGAGTGTCTGGAGGACAAGAGCTGGACCCCTGTGCCTAGCACAGAGCCTGAAGTATGACAGATGCGAAAGGATGAAGGAACAACCCGTGCACAGACGAACAAACCTCCGAGACTGGACAGCTCTGCCCCTGACCTCCCCAAAAGCAATGCTGCAAGTGCAGCTTCAGGATCCAGCTGGGGACCCTCTCAGCTACGCCCCCTGCAGGGCTCCTCCTGAACCAACGCCCAGGAGAAGCTGGGCTAGAGACCGGGGGCAAGGGGCGAGGGCCTATCGTCCCAGCCTGGACAGGAAGCTCCAGGAGGAACAGGCCAGAAGAGGCAGGCGAAGGGCAGGACTCTGGCCCCCGTCACCCACATGCCTTGAGCATGTCAAACTTGAACCAGCCAGCTTTCCTCGGCTGCGTGATGCCGGGGCCCAGAGGAGTGACTTTTGACACTCAGTCCACATGAGGATGGCACTGGGCCCTGAGGTCTGCCAGCAGGTTGTACCCTCAGCTAGCAGGGGCGGGACGGCCTTTGCAAGGGTAGGGTGGGGCTGGGGCAGGTGGAGAGGCCAGCCTGCCACCCGGGGGCGGCTCACCTGGGAGAATATAAGCACACGGTGCCCTTCGTCCCGCAGTTTCTTGAGCATCTTCTGCAGCAGCATGAGCTTCCCTGAAGACTTGACCAGCGAGCTGCCGTCATAGGAGCCATTGGGCAGGACGGGGGCCTCCTGCGGACACGGCAGGAGGCGGGGCTTTGGCGGCTCCCCTCTCCTCCCTGGCTCTGCACCAAAGAGGCCCGGGGGGCTGGACCAGGGCCCAACGATGCGCTGAGCGCCAAGCCCAAGCCTCTCCCAGCACCTGGTCCCCAGGCAGGACTGAGACTTGCCAGCCCTGCCCTCCATCGCCCCCTGCTGGCACCCCACCGGGACCACCGATGTCAGCGACTGCACAAATGACAGTCTGGAGCCAAGTGGCCTTCTCAGCAGGAATCTGGCCTGGCCTCTGCAGTCACTGCAGGGCAAGTCCGGGCAAAGCCAACCTGGACCCCAGCCGGGCAGAGCCTCAGCCCAAAGGCCGCTGCCGGGCCAGGGTCATGAGAGTGGCCTGGGGTTGCCTGAGCGTGGACCACCCCCAGCACGGCCTCCACGCCGAACTCTGCACATTGATCTGTTTGTTTGGGGCGGGGCGGGGCGGGGGGGACCCTGGGGTGGTGGAGGGAGGCAGAGATCATGAAGGGTTTAAATCAGAATCAGAAGAGCAGTGACGGCGCCCTCTCCTCGAAGGCACCTTGTATATACAGACTTCCTCGCCTGGTCCTCACCCTCGCCGTTTGACGGAGTAAGCACCTGGGGCTCCGAGAGGACCACCGACTGTCCTGGGACCGCGGGGCTGGGGCCGGGGGTCTGCCCGAGGGTCCGCCTCTCACCCAGGGCTGTACATCGGCATCGCCCGCGGGCCCCACCCAGCCCTTCCCGACTGCCCTGCTGACTGAGTATGGCCAGGTCAGCCCTTGACACTGAGGGCTGGAGAGGACCCTGGAGTGACCCAATGCCCCCGTTCCTTTATGGTCACCAGGAGGCGCCGAGGGAGGGAGAGGCCCTGCCGGAACGGAAACTCCTGGCACAGCGGGGACCCATATCACCTCCGAGTCCTCACACCCGGGGAGGATTGGAGGCTGAGGGCCTGAGCACCGGCCACAGCAGCCAGCAGCACCGCGGGGGCCACGGCCACCTGCAAGAGGGTCCCAGAAAACCCACCACAGCAGCCACGAGCACCTCCACGGTCTCAGGCCCCTACCAGGGGAGCCCTGGCCACTCAGCACGGGGTCCAGGGCACGCATCACGGTGGCCACAGCAGCAGCCACAGACACCTACCACGGCGGCCACGGGAAAGAGGTAGGGGTGGTTGCAGCACTTCTTCAGGTCCATCATGATGTTGAGCAGCGACACCTGGTTCCCACCCCCCTTGGAGTTCAGCGCCTCGAAGTTCCGCGTGAGAATGAACTTGTAGTACTTCCTGCAGCAGAGGAAGGAGGGCCAGGCTGGACGCCTGGCTGCACCTGCCTCCGAGAGGGCGGCCCCGCTCCGCAGGGAGGCAGGGGCTGGCGGCCGAGCACCCAGCTCCAGAGAGACCCAAGGGAGCCCCAAGAGGTGAAGCCACAGGGCTGGCCCAGCAAGGTACTGGGGGACAGCACAAGGGCTCGGGCGGCCCCAACCCTGGCCCCTGGAACCTGACAAGAGGCCCCCCCAAGAAGGAAGCAGGAGTGAAAGGTGAGATGAGGTTTCAGCAGGTCCCTAAGGCCCTCCCACCCACCCTGGGCAGCGGCCCAGGAAGGCCAGGTTGGTCCCCTCCAGGAGAAGACACACCCAGGGGACATGGGGCCGGCTGCTCACTTCTGCATTTGGCTCAGCTCCACGCGGACAATCAGCTCGGTCTTGGCCGGCATGTTCTTGAACACGTCAGCCTTGAGCCGTCTCAGCATGTGCGGGCCCAGCAGGTCATGCAGTTTCTTGATCTGGTCTTCCTTGGAGATGTCAGCAAACTCCTCCAGGAAGCCCTCCAGGTTGCTGCCAGAAAGAGCTGGGATGAGAGCCTGGAGCCGGCCAAAGCCCTCTGCAGAGGGAGCCAAGCCCCTGCCACCTGACAGAGGGTCACAGGACCAGCCAGCTGGCTGGAAGGCCAGGGAGCCCTGGCCCTGCCGCAGGGGTCCTTTCAGTCTCAGCCTGTGTCACCCGCACACATCACAGCTGTCGCAGCCACACACGATACCTGTCGGGCCTCAGAGCTGTCCTGGACACGTGGCTGTGGGACTCCTGCCCAGATCACAGATAAAGAAGCTGAGGCTCATGGGAGCCCAAGGTTACACTGTCCAGCCTACCCTCTAATCTACACCTAACGACGCCAAAACCAGCGTTCTCCACCCTAAATCCCCCTTTCTTTCCCTTTCTTTTTCTTTTTCTTTCTTTCTTTTGTGTCTTTTAGGGCCTCACTCACTACATATGGAAGTTCCCAGGCTAGGAGTCGAATCAGAGCTACAGCTGCCGGCCTCACGGCCACAACAACTCAGAATCTGAGCCGCATCTGAGACCTACCCGACAGCTCACAGCAATGCCACATCCTTAACCCACCGAGTGAGGCCAGGAATCGAACCGGCATCCTCATGGATACTAATCAGGTTCATTACCCCCCAGGCAAAGTGGGAACTCCCATCTTTTTTTTTCCTTTTCAGGGCTGCACCTGCGGCAGCCTATGGAAGTTGAGGCAAAGGGTCAAATTAGACCTGCAGCTGCTGGCCTACACCACAGCCACAGCAACACCACATCTGAGCCGCATCTGCAACCAATATGGCAGCTTGCGGCAATGCCAGATCCTTAACCCACCGAGCGAGGCCAGGGGTGCAATCCGCGTCCTCACAGACACTGCGTCGGGTTCTTAACCCACTGAACCACAGTGGGCACTCCCTGAATCCCCTCTCTGAGCAGGAGAGTGAGGGGTAGGGAAAGGCAAGGCGGCCGGGGCTCCATCTTCACCCCCCCCCGCCCCACCACCTCCACCCCAGCCTTCATCTTCCCATCACGGCCACCACGCGGGGACCTAGGCCTCTGTGGAGGGAAAGGAAGGAGCCAGGGATCTGGGGGTGGGAACAGGAGCCCAGGAGGGTCCTCTGGGGGCAGAGCCGAGGGAAATCACAGTATAAGCAGCAGGTGACAGTTCCCAGGCAGTCGGCACCGGCCAGCGCACAGCCCCCTCCCCCCTGGGTCATTGAGGTCGGCACTGCTACCACTCCCGTTTTATAGATGAGGAAACTGAGGCCCGGCGAGCAGCCCCAGAGCCGGGACGGCACCCACCGCCTCCCTGGCTGCCCGCGCCCGCCTCCCCGGCCGGCCCCACAGGCTCACTTGAACCTCTCCGGGGTCAGGAAGTTGAGGAGATGGAACAGCTCCTCCAGGTTGTTCTGAAGGGGGGTCCCCGTCAGCAGCAGCTTGTAATCGATCTTGTAGCTGTTCAGGACCCTGAAGAACTTGGGGGCGACAGGCGGCCGTCAGGGGGCTGGGCGGCCAGGCCCCCCCCCACCCAGCGGCTCCGGGGGCCGGCGGCCGGCGCCTCGTACCTTGGACTGGTTGTTCTTGAGCCGGTGGGCCTCGTCCACCACGAGGCAGGCCCACTCGATGGAGCCCAGGATGGCCTGGTCGATGGTGATGAGCTCGTAGGAGGTGAGCAGGACGTGGAACTTGATCTGCACTTCTTTCTGGAAGGAAAAAGGGAGCGTTGGGGAGGACAGCCGATCGAGGTCCCCAGAGACAGCGGGGCGAGGAGCAGGTGGGACAGGACCCCCCACCAGAGAGGGCTGAGGGCAGGACACGGGCCACCGGGCACAGGGGTCAGCTGAGGCCAGAGCACCGACCCCGAGGTGGGGCGAGGGCTCAGGGGGGCTGAGCGGAGTCTGGAGGCGGCACCCAGGTTTGTCGCCAGCCCTGCCCTTTTGAGCTGGACCTTGGTCAAGTTAATTAACCGCCCCGAGCCTCTGTCTCCTCACCCATCAAAAGGGAGCAGTACTGTCTACGGGAGGAAGGCCGTGAGAGCAGAAAGAGCTAAGCCTGTTCCTCAAAAAATCACACAGAGAATTACCGTGAAACAGCAGGACCCACTGTACAGCACAGGACACCGTAGTCAGTGTCCTGTGATGACCCAGGACAGAACAGAAGGTGAAAAAGGGGGTTCCTATCGTGGCTCAGAGGAAATGAACCCAACTAGTATCCATGAGGACGCAGGTTCAATCCCTGGCCTTGCTCAGTGGGTTAAGGATCCAGCATTGCCATGAGCTATGGTGTAGGTCACAGACAAGGCTCGGATCCAACATTGCTGTGGCTGTGGTGTAGGCCAGTGGCTACAGCTCTGATTCAACCCCCAGCCTGGGAACCTCCATATGCCGTGGGTGAGACCCTAAAAAAAAGAGAACTTTCCTTTTTTTCTTTTGAGGGCCGCACCTGCGGCATATGGAGGTTCCTAGGCTAGGAGTCAAAATGGAGCTGTAGCCTCTGGCCTACACCACAGTCACAGCAATGCCACATCCGAGCCGCGTCTGCAACCTACACCGCAGCTCACAGCAACGCCGGATCGTTAACCTACTAAGCAAGACCAGTGATGGAACCCGCAACCTCAGGGTTCCTAGTCAGATTTGTTAACCGCTGCGCCACAACGGGAACTCTGAGAGAGAACTCTTTAAATTATATATATATACAATTTTATATGCTTTTTTTAAATTACCATATGACCCAGCAATTCTACTTCTGGGAATAAAGCCAAAAGAAGGGGAAGCAGGGACCTGAATGAAAGACCTGCACACTCATGTTCACAGCCTTATTCACAAGAGCCAAAAAGTGGAAACACTCGAGCGTCTGTGGGTGGATGATGGATGAACAAAAGGTAGGAAAAGAAATCCCGACACACGCCGCCACGTGCGTGAAATGAGCCAGACAAAAAAGGACAGATCCCACACGACCCCGCTTCCGTGAGGTTCCAAGAGTGGTCAAACCCAGAGACCGCAAGGAGGAGGTGGCCAGGGGCTGCGGGTGTTAGAGTTTCACGGACACAGTTTCAGTTTGTTTTTTTAAACTATTTTTCTTTCGGGCCGCACCTGTGGCATATGGAAGTTTCCAAGCTAGGGGCTGAACTGGAGCTGCAGATGCCGGCCTACGCCACAGCCACGGCCACAGCCACGCGAGATCCGAGCTGAATCTGCAAACTACACCTCAGCTTGAGGCAACGCCGGATCCTTAACCCCCTGAGCAAGGGCAGGGATCGAACCCGTGTCCTCATGGATGGTATGCTGGATTCTTAGTCCACTGAGCCACAACAGAAACTCTGCCATTTCAGTTTTACGAGATGAAGAGTTTTGCAGCTGGATGGTGGTGACAGTTGTACAACAGCGTGAATGTACTTGAAGTCCCTGAACTGCACTTTTTTTGTCTTTTTTTTTTAGGGCCACACCCGGGGCATATGGAGGTTTCCAGGCTAGGAGCTGAATCAGAGCTACAGCCTCAGGCCTACACCACAGCCACAGCAATGCGGGATCCGAGCCGCATCTGTGACCTACACCACAGCTCACAGCAACTCCAGTTCCTTAACCCACTGAGCGAGGACAGGGATCGAACCCGCATCCTCATGGATACTAGTCAGATTCATTTCCGCTGAGCCATGATGGGAACTCCCAAACTGTACATTTTTAGATGGTTAAGATGGTAAATTTTTAAGTTCTATGTATTTTACCACAATTTTTTAAAATAAATCAAAAAGCTGAATCAGTGGAATGCCCAGCCTGCCGCAAGACCCCTTGTGAGCTCAGGGGAAGCCGTTTCTGTGACCGCTTGGCCCCCAGGTCCATCCGCCTGGGACAGAGTCACTCCCTTGTTCAGCAAATAGGAGCATTCCTGGGACCTCAATGTCCCAGACGATGGAGAAGAGCCAGCGTGAGCATCTCTGGGCAACCGGAGGAGGATCTGCCAGCCCCCTGCTCTGCCGCTGGCGTTCCTGCGCTTCAGCAAGACCCCTGGTGACCCGAGGGCACAGGGACGTCCCAGAGGCCCTGCCTAGTGCTCACTCAGGCAGTGAACCTGCCGCAACTCTGGAGTGAGCCTCTGATCTCCACTTCGCTGAGAAGACTCTGAGGCACAGAGAGGCTGGCTGATTTGCCGGACGCCACACAGCTGATGGACTGAGTTGAATCATGTCCCCTCAAAATCCATGGCTACCCCAAAGCTCAGAGTATGACCTTTTTTGGAGCTAGAGTCTGGAGATAGAGCAGGTGTGCCTGACTAGGGTGAGCAGTGTCTTTTATTTATTTATTTATTTATTTTGGCTGCATCTGTGGCGGAAGTTCCCAGGCCAGGGATGAATCTGTGCCACAGAAGTGACAATGCCAAATCCTTAACCCACTGCACCACAAGGGAACTCCCAAGTAGTGACTTTATAAGAAGAGGACACAGAGACACAGGGAGAGAGTCGTGTGACACACAGGCAGAAACCAAAGTGACACAGCTGTAGGCCAAGGATGGCCAAGGAACGCCTGCAGCCACCAGCTGCTGGAACAGGCACCGAAAGACCCGCCCCTAGAGCTTCAGAGGGAGCGTGCATGACCCTGCCGACAGCCGGATCTCGGACTCCTGGCCTCCAGAACAGTGAGAAGATGAGTTTTTTGCTGTTGTTTTTTTGTTTGATTTTAGGGCCACACCTGCGGCATATGGAGGTTCCCAGGCTAGGGGTCGAATCGGAGCTGTAGCCAGCAGCCTACACCACAGCCACAGCCACGCGGGATCTGGGCCGAGTCTGTGACCTACACCACAGCTCACGGCAACTCGGGATCCCCAACCCACTGAGCAAGGCCAGGGATCGAACTGCAACCTCATGGATACTAATTGGATTCTTTTCCTCTGCGCCACATCGGGACCTCCTGCTGTTGGGTTTTTTGTTTTGTTTTTTTGCCACCACTACGGCCTGATGTGGGATCTCAGACCAGGGACTGAAGCCGGGACCGCGGGGTGAAGCACTGAGTCCTATCCACTAGGCCACTAGGGAACTCCCAAGAGGCTAAGTTCTGTGGCTGCTTTCAGCCCGCCGCCCCCACCCGTCTGTGGTCCTTTGCTACGGCAGCCTCAGAACAGGGACACAGCGGTAACTCCGCCCCAAGAGATGCTCTGCCCCGGACGCAGCCCCCGCAGGAGCCCGAGGGGAGACCCCAGAAGGGCTGCGGGAGAGCGCCCCCCCCAGAGACAAACCCACCTTCATGCGGAACACCTTCTTCCCACTCCGGATGGCGTTGTCCTCGAAGGAAAACTCGTTCTCCCGGATCACGGAGCGGCTCTCCTTGTCCCCCGTGTAGGTGACCACGTAGAAGTCGGGCGCCCACATCTCGAACTCACGTTCCCAGTTGATGATGGTGGACAGGGGCGCACTGACCAGGTAGGGCCCCTTGGAGTGCCCCTGGGGAGGGGGGAGACATGGTAAGGATGCTGCCACCGGCCCACATCAGCACCGGCCACCCCTC
>PVHT021183552.1:110459-124468 GCA_004024745.2 Catagonus wagneri
GGGGAGGGAGGAGAGGAAGGGGAGCAGGAGAGGGTGGGGGAGGGGAGTGGGGGAGAAGGAGTGGGAGGGGAGGGGTCCCCGCCCTCGGACCTCCTTGTACAGGGAGTAGAGGAAGACGATGGTCTGCACGGTCTTGCCCAGACCCATCTCATCGGCCAGGATGGTGTCGGTGCCCTGGGCCCAGGAGAAGCGCAGCCAGTTAAGGCCCTCCAGCTGGTAGGGGTGCAGCGTGCCGCCCGTGGAGTCGATGTACCACGGCTGCTTGTCAAACTTGACCGTGGGCTGCGGGGGAGGTGCAGGTTCAGACACACCCTGGGTTCCGGACCAGCAGGGCTCACCCCCGTCGCCTTTGCACATGCAGCTCCTTCTGCCTCGAAAACTCTCCCCACGCCTCTCAGCGCTGCTCACTGAGCCATCCTTCAGCTCTCCGCCGGAACGCCTCTTCATCCAGGAAGTCCTCCCTGACTCCCAGCTAGGCCCACTATGCAGTTCCCACTATGCGCTCCCACGGCGGCCCCGATTCCCAGCTGTTGGAGTCTCCGACTTTGAGCCCAGCCAGTGGTCCCCACCCTAGTCCCAGTCACCACTGCTTCCTCCGAGTCCCACCCAGCGCCCAGGACACAGCGGGCCCTTTGTCAACGTCTGTTCGATGCACGCCCAGAGTGCTTGTTCCTGGCCACCGCCCTCTCTGCCTCTTTTATTCTGCAGCTCAAGGCCACCACCCCCATGAAGCCCTCCGGCTTTATCAGACCCATTCATCTGCCCCTGGCACCCCACAGCTCCAAGCCGAATCCCGAGCTCTGCGTGTACCCGCCGTGGGCCCCTGGAAGATGAGCACACCTTAAAACAGGGGGCCAGGGCCTTGTCCCCCAGGGCCAGCCCAGGGCCGGGTGCTAGCAGAAGCCCTGGCAAGCTTTGCTAAAAGATAAAGTCAACCGTGCCTTACTGCGGAATGAGCTCCTCTAGGGGGCAATTCGCGCTGTGCTGGGTAAAGACCAAGTCTGCCACCCTGCAAAACCGCTCTGTCCCCAGGAGCTGCCCCTCTGCGTGAGGCTGGGGGCCCTGGACCCCAGGGTGTGAGCCCACCCCTGTGGGGGAGGGGCTGGGTCCCGCCACCCTTGCCCGCCAGGTGCCCGGCCGGAGCGGACCGGGCCGTGGGCGCCCTCCTGCACGGGCGCAGCTCCGTGTGCGAGGGCCCAGGCTGGGGTCCTCCGGAGAACGCGCCCCGGTCCGCGGCCCCCCCGCGGCCCACTCCCCTCTCACATCCACGATGGGTGTGTCCGGGGGCTTCTCCTGTTTATCGTCCTTCAGCTTCTTGCCCTTCTTGACCAGCCTTTTGGGCGGCCTGGCGTCCTCTCCCAGCATCAGCTCCCTGGGAAAGAGCGGGGGGGTGACGAGGGCGGAGCTCGGGCGGGCCAGAGGCTGGGGAGGGGACCCCGCCAGGCGGCCCCGTGGCGGCCCACCTGTGGCCCCAGTAGGCCTGCTTCAGGTTGTCGTAGTAGGGGATGTCGATGTCGTCGATCTCCCAGGTGCACTGGTCGTAGGGCAGGTCTTTCCACTTGATCAGGTAGTGCACGTCCCCCTTTTTGTCGAAGCTGAACACAGAAAACCCACGGGGAGGGCGGGTCACCCGGGCAGCGGCCGCAGCGAGAGTCCACAGAGGGGCACCTCCCAGGCAGCAGAGCCTGTCACCCGCATGGTCCCCTGGGAGCCCAGGCCTGGAGGGCAGTGCCAGGGCGGGGACTCCGGAGGGGGAGGCTCTTAGCCGAGGCCACACAGCTAGTGAGACGGAGGGAGACGGGCACGGGCCAAGTGGCAGAGGACATCTGGGCGGCCGGGCTAATGCCGGGGCAAAGGGCCGGGGTCCTCTCTGCCCTCTGTGGCGGGGGATCCCCTTCCCTCACGGGAATTCCCCAGGATTCTCAATTTCTTTCTTTTTTCCTTTTTTTAGGGCCACACCCGCAGCATACGGAGGTTCCCAGGCTAGGGGGTCTAATCAGAGCTACAGCTGGCGGCCTACACCACAACCACAGCAACATGGGATCCAAGCTGCATCTGTGACCTACACCACAGCTCACGGCAACACCGGATCCCTGACCCACTGAGCAAGGCCAGGGACTGAACCCACATCCTCATAGATAGCAATCAGATTCATTTCCACTGCGCCACAAGAACTCCTTTTATTTTTGTTAGTGCTGCACCTGCAGCATATGGAAGTTCCTAGACTAGGGGTTGAATCCGAGCCGCATCTTTGACCTACTCCACAGCTCACGGCAACACTGGATCCTCAACCTTCGGAGCAAGGCCCAGGATGGAACCTGAATCCTCACGGACATTAGTGAAGTTCATTACCGCTGAGCCGTAATGGGAACTCTGGAATTCTTAATTACTGAGTCAGACGGTTCTCCCCAGACTGCAGACTTTGTTTTCTCCCCTAAAAACTCCCACCCTGGTGCAGGGCCCATCCCCGTACAGGAAGGGAGAATGAGATGCCTTCTCCTAACAACCTCCGGGGGCACGGGGCCCTGATGGTCCAGGCAGAGACACAGAAGGGGAGCTCAGAGAAACACCTTGCACCTATGCCTCTGGAAGTGTCTTGGGGCCTCTCACCCAGCCCGAGTTGTTGGGGCCACCAAGTCAGAGCGGCAGCATGGGGCGAGGGGGAGCCACAGCCCCCCTAAAGCCTGGGGAGCCACTGAGGGAAAGACCCATCCCAGTCACCACGGAAACCAATGGATTTTTTTTTCATAAGTGATCGGCTGTTACTCAGACTTTGTTCACGTAATAAATCTGGAGGAAATTCACCTACTTTGGAGGCATGAGAAAAAGCGCCATTTATGTTCCAAACATGCAATTTAATGAAGGTAAAAAAACACTGTGGGTCAGTTCAGTGGGGGGCTTGGGTCACTCTCCGTGAGGCCTGAGGATGGGAGGAGGGGGCATTTCGTAGTCAAGGGGACGACTTTTCCAAATTCTCCCCCCCTCCCCACTTCCACAGCCACAGCAACACCAGATCCTTAACCCACTGAGTGAGACCAAGGATAGAACCCACATCCTCTCGGAGACAAGGTCAGGTTCTTAACCCACCGAGCCACAAGGGGAACTCCAGGCTCAGGTCTCCCTAAACTCTTGTGTTTGGGACGCCTGTGGTCTGCCAGATCCCGAGTCCCTCCGAGACATAGCCTCCAGTGGCCCCACCCTGCACCTGTCAGCCACCACCGGGTCTCAAGGGCCTGAGCTCAAGAATCAGCAAGAGCTCCCACCACCCACCAAACTGAGGCCAAACTCTCAGAGTCCGGGACCCTCCTGCCGTGGCCTCTGTAGCCTCTGACCACTGTGGCCTGGGGAATTTCCGATTGCCCAACAAAGGGTTGTCCCAGGAGCACTGGGGTCTGGCCAGGAGAGCAGGTCCTGCCCTCAGACAAGCACTGGATTCCAGTCCCAGAGCCACCACCTCGTCACCGTGTGACCCTGGGCAAGTGACTCTGCTCACATCCTTGAGCCCGGAAGCGGCTTGGGGTGGACGGCGCGCAGCGCTGGCAGCCGTGTTATAGGGGAAAGCGGACACGCCCCCGCGGCTCGGGCCCACCTCGGTCTCCGGCACCCTCCCGCAGGTTTCCAGCACCGACTTCGGCAGAAGTCCCGGAGCACAAGGGTCCCAGGCCACCACGTCCCGCCTACAAACCTCACAGGCCGTTTGGCAAGGTGCCCCTTTACGTACACGACTTAGGAACTGTCCTCCTACCAGGAAGGCGACATGCGCGCACATGTGAGTGTGAACGCGCGTGCACGCGCGTACCCACGGGCGTGAAAACCCCTCCAGCCAGACAGCCAACTGGCTGAGAGCCGGGGCCCCCCTCTCCTCCCGCCCACGCGGCGCCCATACGTGCTCCTGTGGCCGAAGGAGCCAGCACGGCCCGGACCTGCGGGCGCCCCCTGCCGGCGCGGTTCGGGGCACGCACCTGTGGTTCAGGATCCGGTGGACCATCATCCACTCGGGCTTGATGCCGTAGCGGTAGAAGCGCTCCTCCATCTTGGCGTAGAGGGGATCCTTGTTCTTTCTCTTCTCGCTCTTGCCGTCCTCGTCACCAGAGCCGTAGTCAAAGGGCGGCGGCTCGTCCATGTCGTTCTTTCTTTGGTAGTTGCGATACATGACCGTGTGGTAGAGCTCCAGCTGCTCACGGACCGGGCACGGGTCACGGAAGGAGAAGGACCGGGACCCCCACGCCCCCCGACCCAGCTCCTCCAGCCCCAGCCTGGGTCCCAGGCAGGACAATTTCACCTACAGCCCCCCCCACCCAGCTGCCTACAATCCCCCTCGCTCAGGGAGCTGGTCCTGGGCACAGCCACGCCTGCCGCGGTGGCTCACCTGTAGCTCCTTCACCCAGGAGCAGTGCCAGTAGGAGAGCCCAGCCCACTTGACAAAGAACTCTCTCTCTGGGATGCCCTCCAGGGGTTTGGGTGGGGGGATGCCAGGCTCCACGTCGGGCCCCGGCAGCCCCACCATGAAGGGGGCCGGGGGCTCTGTCCACCTCCAATGCAGGATCCGCTGGACTTTGCCCTTCAGGGGCGGACACTGTGGACAAAGGCGGGTCCCCAGGTTCAGAGCTTGGCCTCAAGGCCCCGCCCCAAGGCTCCCTCCGACAGGCTGCACTGCTCCCCAAGTCAGACGGCAGCACAGTGACTCTGAGACGTCACCCTGTCCTTAGGACCCACCTGTGTCATGCACACAGCAAGGTCTGCACGCCCGTACACGCACACACACACACACACACACACACACACACACACAACGGAAGTCCAGATGCACACGGGCTAACAGAGGGCACAGCACAGCCCAGGACCCACAGGGTGGGGGGTCCAGCCCTGAGAGGGGGTAGCTGGAGACAGCTCAGACCATGGAGGCCTTCAAATGCCTATGGTGACTGGGGGGTGCCCCACTCTCCCTGCAGAAACGGAGGCTCCACCCCAGAGGCCTCCCCCAGGCCCCCACCCAGCCCTGGGACAAGAGCCGGGTCCAGAGTGGGTCTGAGTGGACAGTTCAGTCTTGTGTGGCCTTGAGCAAGTCACTTTACCTCCCCGTTTTCTCATCCAAAAATGGGACTAACAAAAGGCCGGGTACTTGAAACCTCAGCAAACGTTAGCAGGACATCCCATAAACTGGCTGGGGTGGCTGGAGGCTGGATTGTCACCACCGCCTACCGCTCTTTTTACAGAGGCTGAGACCTCTGTATAAGGTCTATAAAGGGGATTGAGAAGCAGAGTGGGCCTGGGTGAGGCGGTGGGCAGGACTCAGTGGCCAGTGGGGCGGGGCCTGGACGGGCAGGGGCGGGGCGAGGCCTTGGTAGGCGGGGAGCTCCAGTCTAGCGGGGGTCGGGGCGGGGGCGAGCGGCAGAGGCAGTGGGTGGGGCCTGGAACGGGGCGGGCGGGGCCAGGGTGGGCGTGGTCTGGGCCGGCAGAGGCGGGGCCTTGGTGGGCGTGGTCTGGGCCGGCAGAGGCGGGGCCTTGGTGGACAGGGCCTGCTGGGGCGGGGCCTCGACGGGCGGGACCTTTGTGCGCAGGGCCCGCAGGTGATGGGCGGGGCCCTGCCGGGGCGGGGCGTTCGGCGCGGGGCGGGCGTAACACTCACAGTACAGCGCGGGCAGAGCCATTCACCGTTTGGGATCTCGGGCAGCGGCGGGTTGAGGCAGTGCAGGTGGTAGGAGGAGGGGCAGGCGTCGCAGCAGAGCAGCTCGCCGCCGTCCTTGCACACGCGGCAGAACTCCATGTGGTCGTCCTCCTCCTCCTCGCAGCCGCCCCCCTCCTCCTCGTCGTCGTCGTCGTCCTTCGGCTCCCACTGGATCCCTTCCTTCTCCTGGAGGGATAAGCCCAAGCGGAGGCTCCCTGGGCGGGACCCCCCCCCCCCATGCGACTCCCTCCCTGCCACTCGCTCCTCCCCACGGTCCGCCCCAGAGGACCAAGCTGGGTCCGCGGCGTCTGCCAAGGGCTTACACAGTGGGGACAGCTCCACTTGCCCTCCGGCGCTTTCTCCAGCTCTGGGTCCAGGCAGACGAGGTGGTAAGCCCTCGGACAGGTGTCGCACAGGATGATCTCCCCGCCCTGCTGACACACCTCGCAGTAGTCCTGGTGGTCCGTCTCGTAGCCATCACCATCATCGACTGGGGAGGGGGTAGAGACAGACGGTCATGGGGGCCTCGCCCCCACTCCCAGGGCACCGCCAGGCTCCACCCCAGGCTGCGCTGGCACACAGTAGGCTCTTAACAGGTGTTGGATGCACGGGGCAGTGGACCAGCAGACAGGGTAAGCAGAATGGCTGGGGGAGTAAAGGGCGGAAGGGGTGGATGGAAGGAAGGGAGGCTGGGAGGAGGAAGGGAAGAAGAAACGTGGGTGGACAGGCAGAAAAATGCATGGCTGGATAAGGGCAGTGAGGGAGGGAAGGAGGATGGGGAGAGGGGTGATGGGTGGCGGGACGCGGGGAGGGGACAGGTGGGTAGAGAGTAAATGACCGAATGCATGGAGGGTAGGTGAGGTTAAGAAGCAATTCCTTCTCCGGTGCCCCCTCTACCAGTGCAAATGCCCGGGGCAGCTCACATAGGTCCCTGATGTGAGTTGACTCACTGGGCCAGGCCCCCCTCTCCCGACCACAGAGACCGGGGGTGGCGGAGGAAGCACAGGGACCTGCCTGACGCTGCCCTTCCCTGCTCCCGAAAGGGGGCTCTGCACCCCCACGTCTGGGGTGACGGCCTCGGGACCCCTGCAGGCAGGTGGCCTTACTTCTCTTCTTCTTGCGTCTCCTCTTGCTCTTCTTCCCCAGGGCCGCAGAGCACTCCGAGCGCATGGAGGAGCTGTGGATGCTGGCGCTGTCCAAGTCTGACTCCTCCCGCTCATCCTCCTCGCTCTGCGGGGTGGGGGGGTCCTGTGAGCCCGGAGCCGTCCCTGGGGCCTCGCCGACCCCGGGCAGGGCTGGGGTGGGGTACAGTGGAGGCTCCAGAGGCGCAGATGCGCTTCGTCTCCTCTCTCCAGCCAGCCAGAAACCCAGGGGCCCAGCCCACGGGTCCCGCCTGATGTCCTGCCACCCTCCCCAAGCCCTGTTCTCCAGCCCTCAGCCACTCCCCACACTTTCCGCCTCCATGACTCTCCCAGGCCCCACCCTCCACCCTGCCAAACTCCTACACATTCCTCCAGGGGAGGCCCTCAGGACACTTCCCCCCCGGGAGCCTTCCCAGACCTCTCCCAAACTAGACCTGTCGCACAGCCTGTGTTCCAGGTCCGGCCTGTGCCACCTGCCTGTCGTTGGCTCGCTCCCAGCACACATGCCCAAACCCCTTCCCAACTGTGAGCAGCTCCAGAGCAGGGCCCACCGTGATGGAGCAGACAGCCTGGCACATTAGCATGCGCTCAAAAGCGAAGCCAAGCTGGACCACCAGCTCCCGGCTGGGCCACGGCTGCTGCTCCGTGCTCCGCTCCATGGCGGCTAAACTTGAGACCTGTCACTCGCCTCTACCAAGGGACAAAGACGTCTTCCATCTGTGCCCCTCTGCAGAGCTGCGGCAGGTGAGAGAAACAGGTACCCTTTGGGGGCAGGAGGGGTGTCGGATGTCCCCACCCCCAGAGAAAGAGGGCCCCAAGGCTCAGACAGGGACCTGGGGTCATTCTGAACCTGGTGCCAGGAGTTCCCATTGTGGCTCAGCGGTTAGGGAACCCAACTAGCATCTACAAGGACGCAGGTTCGATCCCTGGCCTCGCTCGGGGGTTAAGGATCTGGCATTGCCGTGAGCTGTGGTGTAGGCTGAAGATGCGGCTTGGATCCCTCGTTGCTGTGGCTGTGGTGTAGGCTGGCATTTGCAGCTCCGATTGAATCCCTAGCCTAGGAACTTCCATATGCCACAGAAAAAACAAAAAATTTTTTTTAACAAATTAAAAAAAGAACCTGGTGCCAGAGCTGGCCCCGCGAGGGTGAGGGAGGGAGGCCTCCAGGCCAGCCTGGTCCTGCCCACATGCCCCCTCCTGGGCCCACCCTTCCAGCAGACCTGAGCGTCCAGGCCCCACCAGGCCTCTCCTGCCAGCTGCCCAGAGGGAGGCAGTGGGGCAGAGGGAAGGGCCTGAGCCCCCGGCTCAGCAGGGAGGGCAGGAGAGCTGCCCACCCAGGGTCCGAGCTCCAGGGGCCCTTGAAGCATCCCTTCTGAACCCCTCACCAGTCAGGCGGGGAAGTGGGCCCGGCAGGCCTGCGCGTAGGATGGGAAGATGGGAGAGGAACACGGAACGGAACACGGGACCTGCCGGCCCCACCTGGGCCAGAGGGACAGTCCTGCCTCCCACAGTCCCCCAACCGCTGCACGGCAGGCGTGCTCAACACACACACACGCGCGCGCATGCACACTCACCGAGGAGCCCTTCTTCCTCTTGCCGCCGACCCCTCCGAAGCGGAACTTGAGCCCGGCCACCTTTCTCCCTTTGCCCTTTTTCTTCGCATCCTTGGAGCCTTTGACCTTCTTCCTGACTCCAGGCCCTGAAAAGCACCGGTGGAAGAAGCAGCGCTCACCATGGCTCGCTCACCTTCCCGCCAGGCTGTCACTCAGCTCACAGGAACTCGGCAAGGAAAGCGTCGTTTCCCCTTTTCAGACAAGACGACTGAGGCTCAGAGAGGCTGGCGTCCTTGCTTAAAGTTGCACAGCAAGTAGAGGGGGAAGCCAGAATATAACCCTGGCCCAGCTCCGGCCCCTGCGCTGCCCCTCTGCCCCCGGCCACCTTGGGAACAGCTCTGCCTCGTCCCTCTCCCCAGAAAAGAGCTGTTCCCAGTGAAGCCATGGGCCCCGAGAGCCAGCAGGGCCACCAAGGGCACATCCACCCGCCTGCAGTCCATACCTGGACCCTGGAGGGACATGCTAGGGCAGGAAGTCCTTCCGCCAGCTGCCAGCTTCCACGTTGTTCCCAGGCCCAGGCCACACTGGCACCAAGGCCACCCCACCTCTGCCAGTCACCCCCAGGGAACACTGGCTCCCAGGTGGGCCAGCAGGGGTGAGGAGCTGGCCACAGGACAATTAGCCGCTGAGGGAGTAACGACCCCCCAGCAGCCTGAGCATGGAGGATGGGGGCCTGGAGGCAGGTGGCCTCGCCCCCGGCCCTCTTCCACCCACATCACACAGGGAGATGCGGCCGGGAGCCCAGCTGTAACCTCAGCAGCGCCACAGGCGATGTATCTCAATTTTTCAGACTCTGAATTGGCAGCTTAGGGAATCGACAGCCCAGCAGCTGAAGCCCGAGAGGAAATGGAAAAGGAGGCAGCCTGTGGGGCCAGGAGCGGGCTCTAAAGCCCATGTCATTTGCCCTTGGGGCCCCTGCAGGGACTCGGCAAAGGAGTGCATGGTCCCAGGAACCAAAGCTCCTCAGGGGCAGAAACAAGGGGTCCCCGAGGTCCCCTCCACACCCCATCAAAACCCAGATCGGGACGCCCAGGAGCGTGAGCTGCAAGTGACCCCACCATTCAGAGCCCTGGGGAGATCAGCATATCCCGCAATGGGGCCGGAAACCCTCCGCCCGGAGAAGGAAGGTCTCTCCCCCAGAACTTCAAGTCGCAGAGCGCCTCTGCTGTTCCGCTCTCCCCAGCCAGGCACCACCACGGAGTCTGATTTCGTTGGGCCTCCTTCCGGCCTCCCTGGGGGGCCGGCCCCGACCACACCCACACTCCCGCGTGTCCCTTATCTGGGGACCAGGGGCTCAGAAGAGAGGGGGCCCTTCTCGCTGGGAATCATGCAGCCTCAAACTCAAGAGCCCCCTAACCCCCAGCGGCACAGGCCACCTCTGTGCCGTCCTCCGTGCCCAGGAAGACTCCCAAAGCTCTGAGCCCCCCAGCTCCTCCACTTCACCAGCCTCCAAAGGGAGGCGGACGGAAGCCGCAACACAGCTGAGAAAGTGCCTGTGGGTCCAAGGTCAAGCCAGGCACCGGGCCCTGGATAAAGACTGGCGCTGCTGCCCCGGCTGGACTGGGCGCCCGCCCACCCGAAGCCTTACCCTTGCCCTCCTTGGTCTTGGCCTTGCGGACGGGCACAGACTGGGGTGCCTGCTGGGGGCTGATGGCCAGCGGAGGCGCGATGGCGACCGTCTCCACGGCCGCGGCCACTGCCGCTGCGGCCGCCGCCGCCGAGCTGCCCTTGAAGGGGTTGTTGGCACTGAACTCCCGCCACTTGGCGCCCAGGACGGTCATCATTTTGGACATGGGGATTTTGGGGTTCTTCTTGGCGATGAGCGGCCTGCGTGGGGGGAGAGGCGGAGGGTGAAGGCAGCACCACGGCGGGGGGTCCCCACGTGACCCCAAAAGGACCCACCCTTCTTCTCCCACCTGGAATATGCGGCAAACTGGGGAAATGGGGCAGGGACGAGGACAGAGACCGACAGCAGCCGGTCCCCAAACGCGCCTGATACCGTTTACACGGCTGGTGGTGTCTAACCTGGCTGCCAGGCCCTGTAAGACCTGAGGCGCCAGATGGAGGGGCCGCTGCAGGCCCCTGGCTGACTGGTGCCATTTCTTCCAGAGCTGAGAGCGGCCAGGGGGGCTTAGGGCCCCTGGGACTGACTGGGGCCACTGTCCCCAGGTGAAGGGTCAGCGACGGAAGGCGAGACCATCTTTTAAAATGGAAGGGTCCCGCCCCTCTGGCCAGCTCTGCCCAGGGTCAGGGTCAGCCTGACAGCGCCCCCACCCTGAGCCTGGGGCTCTTGGCCCACTCCCCCCGACACTGGGGGTCCCCGGGGAGGCAGGCCTCGGGGGTGGTCTCCGGGGGTGCCCGGCTGTGGCAAGCCCGAGGCCCACCTGAGGAACTGGCTGAAAGCCTTGTAGTTGGTCAGCGTGTGGTAATCAGCCTCCGAGAACAGGTAGTCCACGTCGTCCAGGCCCCACTCGGCCATGAGCTGCCCTGAGGACTTGGGCTCCTGCAGACACACGGGGTGGGCGTGGAATCAGAGCTGCAGGTCTTTTTTCTTTTTCGGCCACCCTGCGGCTTATGGCGCCCCCGGGCGGGGATCAGATCAGGCTTAGCCTGGACCTAAGCCGCAGCTGGGGCAACACCAGATCCTTAACCCGCTGTGCCGGGCGGGGGACTGAACCCACATCCCAGCGCTCCCAAGATGCCGCCAGTCCAGCTGCGCCACAGCAGGAGCTCCGGAGGCACGGGTCCTTCTAAACTGCACCCTCACCCCTGGGCTTCCCCCGCCCCACCGCAGAAGGCTTCGGAGAAGCAGGGGAATTGCGTCTGCGACTTAACAAGGGAAGTTCTCACCCACCACGGAAAAGCTCCTCCGGCACCCCAGGCCACCAGCCCCCACCAGTGGGAATGGCTCGGATGCCAGCCCTCGGGAGAGGGGGCGCGGCCGTGTGTCTGGGGGGTTAACGTAGAGTTTACGGGGGGGAGCCATGTGTGTGCCCAGTGCGGGAATGACAAGAGCCCTGACTGAGTATTCTGGGAACCTGAGCATCAGGACAAAAGAGCAGCCTGAAGCTGGGTTTAAGGAGGGCAGCAGGTGTCTCTGAGGGGCAGCAGGGAATGCTGGGAGAACTAAGGTTCTAAGGACATCGTCCCAGGATGTCACCCGGTACAGTCACCCATGGACCGCATGAAAGGACAGGCCGCTGCTGTGTTCTGGGGCCAGGAAGGTGTGCCCTGGCCGGAGCAGAGCGTGGGACGATGGCCCAGCTGGGGACAGAGCCTGGAGAGGGTCCCTCAGCTACTGCTTCACTTTCCGGATGGGGCCCTGGGGCCAGGGGCACACAGCCAGACAGCCAGGCGTCAGGTCCCTGGGCAGACCCGGGCTGGCTGGGAAGGGGGTGGCGGGCCATGAGCTTGGGCTCTGGAGCCAGACAGGTGAGGTTGCAGTCCTGGCTCTGCCACAAACCGGCAGAGAGGTGAACAAGCTCCTTGGCCTGTCCAGGCCTTAGTTTCCCCGTCTGTAAAATGGGGTTGCCAGCATCTCCCTCACAGCAGGGGAAGAGTCAGCACAGACGCCCTGTAGGACCCTCGCTCCCACCTCCTGCCCGTGCCAGGCTGCTGCCCCGGTCCCACCCCCCGATCCCCTCCACCGGTCAGCACACACCACAGCCAGGCCAGGCCACAGCCCTTGGTCCAGGAGGGCAGATGACCTCGCGTCCAGGCAGAGGCACCCGGGTCTCCTGCTCAGACAACTAGGACCTAGGCCAGCTTTCCCTGGTGGGGCAGCAGGCCTCCAGGAAGCCCTGAGCTACCGCTACACACATTTCAGCCACAAAGGCACCAGGTGTGAACCCAGGGCTGACCCCACAAAGGCAAAGAAACAGGGCCCTGGGAACTCGTAGCTGGAAGCCCCTTGCCTCTAAAGTCCGGGGCGCTGATCCAACAAACCGCTTTACGCCTAAGACCCCGGCGAGGGGTAGAGGACACAGCCTCCCTCGGCCCCAAGGGACCGCTTCCCGGCCTCCTGTTCTCAGTGACAGATCAGAGGTGCTTCCACGTGGGACCCCTCCCTTAACCAAACCGCCCCCGACACAGCCGTGAGGCACGTCAGGCCTCCGTCCCCACTGGGAAGCAGAGCGGCAGGGGAGCGAGCGACGACTTCAGCACAGGGTCACCTGCACGGCTCCCCGACGGTCCTCTTCCAAAGCTGTCGGCCTCTCAGCCCTTGTCGGTCACGGATGACTCGTAACACGCCTGCTAAAACGCGGCTTCCCTAACCTCAGTCGCCGACAGTCACCGTCTCCGCCACACCAGCAGCCCCGGACCAGCCCCGACAGAGTGCTCATCTTTACATCCTCGGCCGGCTCAAAGCCCGTGAGACAGGGAACTGCGGAAGGGGCAGGCTCCCGGACGGCACCCTCCCCTGCCCCTGCCGACTCCGGAGCCCGACCCAGAGCGTGTGGCAGAGTGTGTCCCGCTGCCCTGCCCCCGGCCCCTCCCCCCTCCGAGGAGCCCCACGGAGCAGCCTGGAGACTCCAGGGGCCGTGGGCCCGTTCACGTCACTCCCCACACCCACGGGGAAGAGGCTTTCCCCAGAGGAGAGCACCAGCCCGTCACTACAGCTTGACTCACGCTCCCTGGGACCCTCTCTCGGACGCCGCGTGGGCGGGGTCTCAGAACACGCGCGTGAAGTCTCCCTTCTACCGCAGGCTTTGCTTTTTAGGGCCGCACCCACGGCATATGGAGGTTCACAGGCTAGGGGTCTAAGCGGAGCTACAGCTGCCGGCCTGCAACACAGCCACAGCAACGCGGGATCCGAGCTGCATCCACAGTCTACAGCAGACGCCAGAGCCTTAACCCACTGAGCAAGGCCAGGGATTGAACCCGCAACCTCATGGTTCCTAGTCAGATTCATTTCTGCTGCGCCACGACGGGAACTCCATTCAGCCACTTCCTGGCCAAAAGCTCCATCTGTTTCACTTTTCCCAGATTGCTCCAAACAAGAGGCGCCTGACACCAAACCCGAGCTCAGACCGTCACTCTCCCCAGTGCGCTCGATGGACGAGAGAGCGGACCACGCATCAGCCACGGGCCGCCCGACTTCCTCCCCCAGCTCCTTCACGTCCTCTGTCACTTCAAATGTGTCTCCCAGAATTGTAAAAGATCCATGGATAAGTGTACCTCAACAAGAATGTAGAGGAAAGTAGCTGAGTTCTGGAGGTATCTTTCAGGCAGAGCCCAGATCAGATGTGGGTTGTAAGAGAGAGTCCAGAGTGTGGTTTTTGCCAGGCCCTGTACTTGCTGCTGGGGGTATGGCGGCAAATGAGATGTTTCAGGCCTTAGCTACGGGGCTTAGCTTCTATTAGGGAGATAGACCCAAAGTAGCGAAACGTCACGTAAATGAAATGATTGTCTTATGTTACATGTAGTTTCTAGGGATTTCAGTTCTGTTAAAGAAAAAATCTGATTTTATTTAAACAAGATAAAAGTATAACTTAGATTAAAAGAGAAGAGATAGATTAGACCCAACAGTGAAGTCAAGTGTGCTTGCTAGAGTTAATTTCATCCTTGTCATCTTTTTTTTTTTTT
>PVHT021183552.1:132993-166065 GCA_004024745.2 Catagonus wagneri
GGACAGCCCCAGGGCGGGATCTCGCTGTGTCGCTGTGACCCTGGAGCCAGTTCGTCCCTGAACCTCATCTTTAAAGCAGGGCGCACACCCCATAAGTCCACTTGCAAGACTGAGGGACACCAAGAAGAGGTGGCAGCCATCGAGTGGTGAGGAGACGGGCGCTCCCACGTTGCCCCAAAGGGCTTTAAGCTGTGAGGAGGCCCCAGTTTCCCCTCTGCCCCCGAACCCCCGGCTGATGAGGCGGGTACAGCAGGTCTGGGGGAAGCAACCTGGAAACGCTCACAAGAGTCAGCGCCAGGGGGCCCCGTCCCCACCCGCTCCCGCGTGTAACGCTCCATCCGGATCCCAGCTCCCCCCGGGCTGGAAGCAGCACACTAGACGGACAGACGTCTGCCGGGAAGCAGACGGGGAGAGGGCCACATAAGGCCCACGTCGTCACAGCCCAGGACGGCCACCCGGGAGCGCCCGCTGAAGAAGGCGGGACACTTGAGAGACATCTGCAGCAGGTGTCCGGGGCAGGGCCCAGGCCGGACAGCGGCTCTGGTGTTCCTCGCTCAAGCTCAGCTCTCAGGACACCCCGCCCCTGCCCCAGAAGGTTCCGTGAGCCCAGGTCTCTCTCCGCAGGCCCAGGAGGAGCAGCCAGACCCCCGCATGGCGGCCCCACCCACCTCTTTCTTCTTCCTCTTCGCTTTGGACCTGTTCTCCTTGAGCTTCTTGGATTTCTTCTTCTTGGGGAGGCTCACGGGCTCCTCGGGGAAAAAGTCATCAAAGACTTCGAGGCCACCGTCTTCTTCTTCTGGAGGGGTCAGAAGGGACTGGGGGTGACTCCAGCACGTCCCTCGGGAGACCGACCCCCAGGGACACGGAGTGAGGCCCCTGCCCCCCACCCGGCCAGCTCACAGCCCCCCGCCCTCCCCAGATCACCACAGCCCTGCCCGCTCCCACCTGCACCCCCAGCCCCCCGCCCCTTCCCCCAGCCCCTCAAAGCCACCCCCAGACCCGCGGGGGGCTGTGTCACAGCACACCCCACCTCTCTGGGCCTCTCCTCCTCTCCTCCGGAAAATGGGACCATAACCGCCTTCCCTGCCCTGACAGTGCTTGGGAAACAGGAGCAAAAAGGAGGGACCAAGTAAGAGGCCGTGTTGACATGGCTCCCCGTGGAGAAAGCAGCCCCATGGAGTCACAAGGCCATCTCCAGCTGGCCCTGGGGACAGATCAGGCCCGTCACCGCCTTCCAGAGGCCCACGGCGTGGCCACAAGACAACGCTCACGAATGCAGAATGACAGAGACGCACAGGCCACGGCACACCGGGGACACGTGGACCGCGGAGCAGGCGCCCGGGGTCTGGAGGAGAGACCAGCGGCAGGAGGACGCCAGGACGCTTAGTGGGGACTTGCAGGCCACCTGCCTCCCCCGCCCTGACCCCACGCACGCACCCACACAGGTCCACTCCCCTGTCACACGCACAGGACACACGTGCCCAGTGGGGTGCCCAAAACAAGCAGGACTCGGCCTGGGGACCGTGGGACCTTCCACAGAGAGATGTGGGTGCCCTAGACGCTGCCGCCGTTCCTGAATGCCTCGCTCCTCAGGAATCTGAAAGGCCGAGGGGAGCAGGCAGGCGAGCGGCAGTGTCACCAATGACACTGCTGCTGACACATTTCTCGCGGCCCCCAAAGCGAGCGCGTCTAACTGCCACGCAGGAAACCGGGATGAGAAAGGGCACGCGCCCCAAGTTCCTGGTCCCCTTGGGAGCAAACGGCCGGAGGAAGAGGCCACGAGAACAAACCACCCAGAGCAGCACTACGTCTGTGCACGTGGGATGAAGGAAGCTTCCAGAAAGAACCGGCCAGACCTCCAAAGAGTCCACAAAAGGGGCCCACAAAAAAGCCACCCCCCGCGCCAGCGGCCTGTCCCCCACCCTCGCTGCCCATGTGCCAGGTGGGGGCTGGGGGAGCAGAGAGAAGCGCCACAGGAGTGGGGTTCTCACGCAGTCTGGGGTCTCCCTTGAGTGGGACCCCACTGCGGGGCTGTCACCCAGGGAGACCCTGAGGGGGACGAGAAGCGCCAAGGCCACTCAAGTGACTTTCATCTGGAAAATGAGCAGAGTACCCCTGCTGAATCGGGTTTAAGCAAAAGGGCTGCCCAACATAAAAATCATTAAAAAATAAAATAGGAGTTCCCGCTGTGGCATAACACGATTGGTGGCGTCTTGGCAGCCCTGGGACACGGATTTAACGTCCAGCGCAGCGGGTTAAGGATCCGGCGTTGCTGCACCTGCAGCTCAGGTCACTCCTGTGGCTCGGATCTGGTCCCCGGCCCAGGAGCTCCACAGGTTTCAGAGCAACCAAAAAGGAAAAAAATAAAAATAAAATAAAATAATAAAATAAAATATAACAGGAAAAGTCTTCTAAAGAAAAGCATCCTGGGTGTTGAACGCATCAGAGCCGCTGATCCCGGACACCACACACCCTGGACCCTCCAACATCTGCCTCCCCTCCCCCATCCCCGACGGGGTCCACCCCAGGGCCTGGGATCCACGCCCCCCAGGGACCCCAGCAGGGAGGGAGAAGGCTCCCAACACACTCTGGACGCAGCTAGAGGGCACTGGTGACTCTGGTGGCCCAGTGGGTGCCCCTGCCACCCCCGGGCCCCACACGTTCCACCCCTACCAGGGGAAGGTGGTGCATCACCACCACCTGGGCGCCCTCTGCACCTTGCACCCAGGGAGCAAGTGCCAGCCTTGTCTTTACAGCCCCCCAGTGCTGACGGGGGGCAGGGCACGGCCAAGTCCCAGCCCCTCCCCATCCAGCCACGGAGGAGGTGGCCTGGGTGCTGGCTGGCCCTCCACCAGAAGCCTGCTCGGTGGTCCTGAAGGCAGAGAGGGGCACTGCTGGGGACAGGACCCGTGGAGGGCAGGGCTGCCGTGACCTTGGCCAGGGCTAAGGCACACGGGCGAGCAGTGAGGGCGGCCCCAAGCTGGGTTTAACACACGGAGGCTACAAGTGGAGCCAGGCTGAGGCCACAGGAGCCGACCCTGTCCTGTCCCCTGAGCCCTGACGTGGAAGGACAAAGGGTTTCCGAGGCAGCTGGAAGGGTGCCGAGAAAGGGTGCCCGGGGTGGATGGCTCTGGGGGACGGTGACACGGCTGCCAGGGAGCCGGGCGGGGAGCCGAGGCCGCCCCTGCCTGCCCACTCCCCCTCCTGCCTCCACCCACCCCACCCCCGGAGCCGCAAAGGGACCGCCTGGGCAGAGCCGCCCCCGCACCCTGGCGATGCCCAGCACGTTATGTAACGGGCTCAGCTGACGCGATGGGGAGGGGCCCCTCCTCCTGCCTCCTGCCACCCCATCCCCGGCCCCCGCGGCAGGGCAGTCCCCCGGACCGGGAAGGCCAGTCCAGAACGCGCTCCAGACCGAGCGGCCAGTAGAACAGACAAGGGGATACACAGGTGGTTGTGGAAGGTTCTAGAAGGAAGCCTGCGCTCTCCCCTGGGCTGCACCCCCTCCCTGCCTGGGAAGGCCTGCGGAGGGGTGGTCACTCTGGCCCTATCCACGCCCAGAAGGACGAGGCCTCAGCCCCCCTGCCCTCGGAGAGAAGGCCTCTCAGCCCTGGGCCCTCTGCCTGGTTAACTCCCTCCTCTCGGAAATTTCCAGAGTCGGCACAGGAGAAGGGAGACCCCACCCTGCGCACCCCCACCTCTGACAGGCCCTTCCTCTCCTGCCCGGCTTCTGGTGGCTCTGAGGATCACCCAGAACTGCCTTTCCGTGACTCTGCTCCCCGACACCCCCGTGACCCACACACGGGGTCCCCCCAGCCCCACCCCCTCCCCCTTCTGCAAGCGCCCCGAGCGTTTTCTCAAACCAGACCGACCTGGGGAGTCACGGCCCAGCGACCGTCCCGGCGCCATCGGCCACTCCCAGGGCCCAGCCTGTGGGAAGCCAGCATCCCACCTGCCCTGGGTGACTGTCCCGAGGAGCGGTGGCTTCGAGACTCCTCGTGCTGCCAGCTCCTGGCCCCACCTGGCAGCGCCCCACAGCCCTGCTGGCCCCGCCTGGCAGCGCCCTCCCGCGCCAGCCCTGCCCCCCCAGGCCGAGGCTCCATCGATCAGAGGAGGGGCTATAATTAGGACCCATTAGCCCTGGTCCGTCTCCCTGGGGAGCGGGCGGGCGGGGGAGGCTGCTTCGGAGACGGGCTGCTTTTCCCTGAGCTCACCCCCAGCCCCTAACAGCCCCCTGCACCGCTCTGGCGTCGCCCGGCTGCCGCCCAGGCCAGGGCAGTGGTCCCTCCTCCCGGGTAAATTCTCCTGACGGGAGGAGTCCCCACGTGCACCTGCACCAGGCTGGAGGCAGGGAGCACACGCTGACCCACGTTCGTTCACCCACTCCACGGGGCAGCCTGGGAGGCGGTGCTGTCACCTGCCCCTTTTGCAGATGAGGAAACTGAGGCTCCCAGGATCTCACCACGTGCCCACATCTCAGTTTCACAGCCGGCAGGTCGTAAGCCAGGATGGCGCTCGGGCAGGTGGCTCTCACCGTCATGTATGGTCCCCATGCCTGCCCCTCTCTCCAGGCACAGGACCCTCCCAGAATTCAGACTTTTCCCACATTTCCTTAACAAGCATTTAAACAGCAAAGCCCGTGAGCCAAGCTCGGGCACACCCTGGGGACACTGAGGTGACTCAGGCCCAGGTGACTCTGGAAGGTCACCTGGGGTCCCTCGGGGGGGCCAGGGCTAGTCTATTGCCAGGCTCCACCCCCTGCCCGCCTCCTGCCCCCGTCCTCTAGGGGAGGGGCAGCTGCAGAGTCAGAGGGCCCTGGGCAAGAATGCAGCCCACCTGGCGAGCTTAGGCACCACCACGAGGCCATCGGAGCAAAAGAAAAGCCATGATTGTGTTGGAGTTCCCTGGCGGCTCAGTGAGTTAAGGATCAGCACTGTCACTGCAGCAGCTCAGGTTGCTGCTGTGGCTCGGGTTCAGTCTCTGGCCTGGAAACTTCCACGTGCTGCAGGCATGGCCAAAAAAAAGGGGGAAAAAGCACATGACTGTGAAAGGAAAAGTTAGTTTTCTTTCCTCTTTTTTTTTTTTTTTTTTGTTGTTGTTTTAGGGCTATACCCGTGGCATGTGGAGGTTCCCAGGCTAGGGGTCTAATCAGAGCTACAGCTGCCGGCCTACACCACAGCCACAGCAACGCCTGATCCGAGCCTCATCTGTGACCTACACTGCAGCTCATGGCAACGCCGGATCCTTAACCCACTGAGCGAGGCCAGGGATTGAACCTGCAACCTCATAGTTCCTAGTCAGATTCATTTCCACTGAGCCATGACGGGAACTCCAGGTTTCTGATTTGCGGTGGCTGAAGGATTTGGAGAGGTCAAGCCAGGAGCGTGATCAAGAGCCTCAACACCCGGGTCCGGAAAGGAGAGCAAAGCCGTCAGCGATGGGGCCCCGGCTCAATGCTCGCCATCCTCTGGGGAGCCTGGGGGAGGGGCTCCTTCCCTCCCCCAAGCAGGAAACAAGACCGCCTGGCAGCCAGGAGGAGGGACAGGGGGAGCACAGGCTTCAAACCATCCGCCCTGGGCGGGGCGGCCCCCAACCCCTTCCCCACTGAGCCCGTTTCTTCACCCTTAAAATGGACCTGGTACTGCTGTTCTCGTGCGCTATGAGTTAGAAACTCAGATCGGTTTAAGTGCTTGGCAACGGCCCAGGGCTGCGGGAGGGTTAGGCTGTGGGTGCTGAAGGAGCAGGTGGGGGTGTCTCCGGTGTGCGCCCCGCTGAGCCAGGGGCTCTCTGGACCACCCGAGGGCTGGCCGAGGAGGGGGCACCAAGGCCACGGTTCCCATCAGTCCTTGCAGAGCGCCTTTCACCACGGGTGTGATGATGGGGGGGAGCGCTCCAAGCCAAGAGAGGATTAATAATTTATTTATGACATTTGACAAAACCCAGACATCACCTCACTGGCGTCTCATCAAAGAAAAGCATCAGGACCGAGCGCCGTGGGCAGGCAGGCGGGGGAATAGGTGAGGCTTTTAGGCTAAGGGATTGGGGCCGCGAAAGAGTGAGGATGGAGGAAGGTGGGGACCCAGAGCACTGATGGGGAGAAGCAAGAGAGAGAGGCGGGGGTGGGGGATAACCCCCAAGGGCCGGGGAGAGACAGGGACAAAAGGGAGACAGAGGGACAGCCAGACAGAGGGAGGCAACGACGCAGGGAAGACAGACCGCAGACCTGGGGACAGACAGGCGGAGGGACAGACCCGGGGACAGAGTGAGAAGCAGAAACAGGGAGACGGAAATAAGGACATAGCCAAAGAGATAAGGTAGAAAGTCTCGGAAGTTTTACCTGGAAAAAACCTCAGAAATGAAGACATCCCGTACCAGGTTCGGTACTCGGCTCAGTGAGGACACACAGGAAGTCAGTACTAGGCGGGCGGATGAACGGATGGATAGACAGACGGACGGTGGATGGATGGACAGACAGATGAACGGATGGATGAATGGACCGATGGACTGGACAGACACATGAGTGGATGGAGACCGGGTAGGATGGACGGATGGTGAATGGATGGACAGACGGATGGATGGATGGATGGATGGACCGATGGACTGGACAGACACATAAATGGATGTGTAGGATGGTAGGATGGTGAATGGATAGACAGATGGATGGATGGATAGGATGACCAGACAGTGGGTGGTGGGTATACAGTTGGTTGATGTTGTGTTTGGGTGGGTGGGTGTCTGGGTGGGACACAGGTGGGTGGATTAACAAGCAGGTGGGTGATTAAATGAATTGAGGAAACGATGGATCAGTGTGGAATGAGGCGACTATCCCGCAGGCCGAGGCACTGGGCAGGGTGCGCAGACCCCTTAGCCCTCGTCCGAGCAAAGAGTGTTAAATACGATCGAGCTCCCTGCGTTGCCCCAAACCCACATGTCCCCAGCGTGGAGGAAGCAAGCTAAGAAGGCACAGACCTTCGGGGATCGTGGCTCCCTCTCGCTCCTGGTCCCGCGGCCCACGGAAGCCTAGACGCTGACGTGGCCGGGGCCAGTCCTGCGGGCTGGAGGGCGCGAGCCAGACAAGTGCCAGAGCGCTCACACTGCCCGGCCAGGAGAGAGGCTGGGCTCCTCGGCTCTAGGAAACGCACCTCTCTGAGTGTGTGAGACTGAGAAAGGGCTGGGTCCTCCCAGAAGGGAACCCAGGAGGCCAAGGCCTGGGGCGCCCGCCCCTCTCCTCCCTCCCGCTTCCCCCCGGCCCCCCAGCTTACTGGGTGAGGGTGCGGGTCTCGGGAGCATTTCCTTGGGGAAGGCAGGCCAAATGCCCCCCCTCGGAGGGTGCTAATTACAAGCCACACTTTACTGGGCACCTATTATGCGCTGGGCACTGTGACCTGAATGTTCCACGTGCACCGTCTCAGCCGCCCTCATAATAACCCCTCTATGAGGTAGCTGGTGCGACAGCCCCATTCCACGAGGGGGGACACTGAGGCAGAGGGTCTGGGCAGCTTGCCCAAGGTCAGGCCTCGAACACACAGCAGAGGTGCAGCCGCCTGACTCCTGGGCCCTCCCCTGGACTAGTCCTCCGAGTCCCCGGAGAATGTGGCAGCTAGGTCCCTGAGCCCGAGAGGCAGGCACCCACCCTACCCTTCACCTGCCCCATCGCTGAGCAGGGTGGGGGGCAGGCAGAGTAAAAGAGCCGTCTGACAAGTAGTGAGTCCACTGTCGCAGATTTCAAACCGAGCGTGACAGCTCTCAGCACACTGGCTGCCCCCCAGCCGCACACTGCCTCGTGTGGGGCCCTGCCGACTCAAGGTCCCTGCAGGCCACGGCCATGAGCTCAGGCTGAGGCTGCAGAGAGGCCACGATGGAGGGCTGGGGGCCAGGCGGCTAGCACGTGAGGAAAGACACGAGGTCTGGGCTGAGGCCGTCATCGCGTTCAAAGCTCAGGGGGACCCGGGGACTCCCAGGCGTCAGACACGGAGACCACAAGCCTCTCTCTAGCATCCATGGTCTCAGGCGCGGGACACAGTGGGTGGTCAAGGGAGGCACACTAGAGGGGGAGCCCACAGTCACAAGGCTGCTGATGATAATAGTCCAGGGAGCAGGAAGTGCTGCCAAGAAAACAAAGCATTAAAATGGGCCTACGAATGACGAGGGTGGGGCGACACTTGAGCCGGGAGCTGCAACCTCGCTGGCAGGAAGGAGGCAGTCATGAGCCGAGGAAAGAACGAGTCAGGCCGCAGCCAATACTCAGGGCAGGATGGAGCCTGGGAGGTTCCAGAAGCATCAAGGGGGCCAGTATGTGAACAGGAGGTGGGCTGGAGAAGAGGGTGGGCTTTGCAAGCGACCCGAGCCGTGGGGGGTCCGGTCTGACTGTGCTGACCAAGGTGACCCTGAGTGCTGAGTGGCGCGTGGTCAGTGAGGACAGGGTGGAAGGCTCTGGTGTGGACGAGCCAGGGGGACAGTGGCTGGGACCAGGGACAACACGGAGAGGAGCTGGGAGCTCAGAAGGCTCAGGACACGCTCTGGACGTGGAGCACTTGGTCTCGCTAAAGGACCCGCCATGGTCTCTGCTCTGCGGGGCTTCAGGAACAGTCCCAGAGGCCCTGGGGACAGCCCCACCCCCAGACCCTGCCCTGGAGCCACGGGTGCAAGCTGGAGGGAGAAAAGGTGGAAGGCAGGCCACCCTGAGGGCGGCCCAACCCCTGTGGCCCAAGGAGAGTGAGTCGGGTGCCCGCAGGCCTGGGAGCATCTGCCCTGCCCCCCGCCACCCTCGGCTGGCGCAACAGGGAGAGCCAGCGTGTGTGGGAAGGGGGACAGGGAACCCATCAGGGGGCTAGGGAAGTCTGGAAAATAAGCCATGTTCAGCTGGCCACTGCCCCCATCGGTGCCACAAAGGGCCACGCCCCAAGTACCACCAGGACGCCAGCGAACAGGTTTACGGAGAAGCCGGCTAGCCGGGTGGAAAACAGCCACGGATTTTCGTGCCTCTACCGGGCCCTCTCTGTGTTCTCTTCCGGAAAATGGTCCCGATTCCCCGGACCCCGGGATGCAACGGTCAACTACCGTCCAAGCAAACCGCGCGGCCTGGGTCCAGCTCCTCCAGGCTCCCCTCACCCCAGCAGGCTCTTCGCGAACTTGGCCAAACTGTCCGAACGGGCAGGGTGAGGCCCCAGGCACGGCGCGGAAGCCGGCAAACAAGTGGGGACGGGGAGGGGGCCCTCCGGTGGGCGTGGCCACCTGGTGGGAACACCCCGCCCCGCAAGGCGGCCCGGCAGGGCGGCCCCGCGCGCTCCCCCGTCGCCTCCCGCACACCGGCGTCCAGGGGCCAGCCTGTGGAATGTTCTCCCCTCCCGGGCAGGGGCTCCTGGGGCCGGACAGCACACCGCAGGGCCAGGGCGGGCTCCCGTGCCTCCCACAGGTCTCTCAGGAGCCCGGGAGGGGCCGCCGACTAGGTGCGGGAAGCTGAGACGCAACAGTCCCCGGGAAGGGAGGGAGGGAGGCTGGGGGACGGGGTGAGGCCCTGCCCAGCTGTGCCCGGAGGGAAAACGTCCCGAACAAATGGGGAGCAGTTAACTAAAGAATCGCCCCGCAAGGGCGACGCGCGACCCCTATTTCTGCTGAATTCTGCAGAGGGATGGGCCAGGGCGGTGGCCCTGGGGGTCAGGCCCGGAGCCAAAGCCGCGTGGGCTGGGAACGCCACTACCCGGGCGACCGCGGGCTGGAGACGCTGGCCGGCGCTAGGGCGCGCCAGGACGACGCCAGCGGCCCCGGCAAAGTGCTTGGGAGCGGCAGTCGCGGCACCCAGCGGCCGGGGGACGGGGAGCGGGAGTCCGAGCCCGCGCGCCTCAGCTCAGAGCCTTCGTGGGCCTGGAGGGCAGCCAGAGCGCTCGCCGCTCGCCCGGCACGGCCCGTCCTCCGCCCGCTCCGGGCCCCACCCAGCCCACCTTGGGGCTGAGATAGGCCGGCTCCAGGGATCCGGTCCCGCCTGCCCGCGCCAGGCCCCGCGAGGTCAGGGGTGCGCAGCGCCGGCCGGGAGCGCGGGGTGCGCGGCACCAGCAGCCGAGCGCGATTCCCGCCCCCTTCAAGGGCACGCGGGCTGACCCCCGGGGCGCCGCGCCCCCACCCCTCTTCGGGCGCCCGGCGAGGCCCCCAGCGGTCCTCTGCCCGCGCCGCGGCCCGGGTGGCCCCGATCGCACCCGCCCTTGGCGGCCCGCGCGCCGCGCCCCGGCGCTCGCCCAGCCCCGCGCCCTTGGCTGCGCGGCGCCAGCAGGGCGGGAGCGCTGCCCGCAGCCCAGCGCCCCCTCCCGCGCGCCGCCAGGGCGGCCCGCGAGGTCCGGCCCCGGGGCCCCGGCCGACCGCGCGCCCCCCCCGCAGTCCCGGCCCCCAGCGCAGCCGGTGCCTGGCTCACCTGACATCTCGTCCTCGTTCTCCATCTCGTCCGCGAACAGCCGCGGCAGCTCCTCCTCGGTGCCCAGCGGGCCCCGCATGCCCGGCGCGGGGGGGAGGGGAGGTGGGCGCCCCCCCTCCCGCCGGGCGCGGTGCCAGCCTTAACCCGTGCGCTGCCGGACGGGCGCGCGCGGCGGGCGAGGCGGCCTCAGCGAGAAGATGGCGGCCGCCTGCCCCCCCACCCCCCCAAACCTCCACCCCCCCGTCTCGACCCCCTTCCTCTCGGCCGCCTTCGCCCTGCTCCCCGCAAAGCCCGGGCTGCTCCGCCCACCGCGCCCGGCAGCCCGAGTCCCGCAGCCGGCAGAGGTGGTGGCGGCAGCGCCGGCTGCACGGCGGCACGGCGGGGGGGCGGCACACATGCCCGGATTGTGACGTCCAGTCTGGTTGCTGTGGCAACCCCATCCCATCGTTCCGGCAGCGCGACTAGTTAACAGCAGAGAACAAGTTGGGGGGACTAGTCCCGAGCCTCCGGGTGCCGGGTGGGGGCAGGGCCCTCCGGCAGGGGGAGCCGTCGAGGCGCCCACGCGCCCGGGGACCCGACGGCCGAGCGGGCAGCTGGGACTCACTCGGGCGGGCCGGGCCCAGTGGGAGGCGGGGAAACGCCGGCCCGCGCACCCCTAGCGGGGCCCGAAGCCGCCGCCGCCCCCGCCCGGAAGGGCGCTCGGCCCCGAATCTCCTGGGGTGCAGAGGCCCGATCCCCGAGGCAGCGCGCAGCGAGCTCTCGCACTCCGCGCACACGCACCGAGACCCTCGGCTCCTGCAGCAGCTCCAGCCGCAACACGCTTCTAACCCCCTTTCCAAAAAGGATTAGAAGAAAAATGCGTTCCGCACATGGGGAAGGGCCGTTCTGGAGACGGCGAGTCTGATTCCTCCAGAAAAAAATCCGAGCAGGCTGGCTCCTCCCTCCACCCGTCGCACCCCGCTCCCACCGTCCACGTGCCCCCTTCCCAAACGCCCCTCCAGGCGGGGTCTGCTTTAAACCCATCCAGTCCCCCCCACACCGCCCCGGGGAGGGGGCTGATGCGGCTCTCCGTTCCCCTGCCCAAAACTCCCGCTCAGAAGCGACACCTGTCGCGGGGCGGGAAGGAGCCACGCCACCAGCCTTCGGTTGTTAAAGGTGAAGATGGAGGCCAAAGCCCTCGGGAGCAAGACTGGAATTCTAAATGAGCTCCGCCGGTCTCGGCTGCAGCAAGTCTTAAAGCTACTCTAAGAAGGCAAAAGTCTCCGTGGTGAGGAGGATGGCTGGCTTTCTGACCCTGGAAGAGCCAGTAAGGGGAGGGCACGCTCACCTCACTGCCTGGGGCCAGGCTCACTTGGGGGAACCCCCGGGAGCCCCGCTCATCCGCTACCGGGGGCCTCGGCAGTATCCACCCGACTTGGGAAGCCCATGGAAGCCCGGAGGTCTCTCCAGCGCCCGCCCCGCCGGGCTTGGCTGAGCACCTGCTCCACCCGGGTGGGGGCACTCACTAGGACCGGTGCCAGGGGGCTCCTCCTTTCCGGGGCCTTTGCGGAGGCAGGAGAGTTGGGGGTGCTTGGCGAGGGCCCCCAGGGCGAGACCTCTTGGCGAGGTGGTCACAGCGCAATCTACAGTGAGTCCAAGCTGTGACCTGCAGGTGACAATGGCCCACCTGGTGAATTGATAGGAAGGCCCCAACCGAGGCTCCTCTTCATTCATTCCTGGGAGGGGGCAGGTCCGTGCCGCCTCCTGGATAAAGGGCAGAGCACCTGGAATGCCATCTCCTGGACCCTCTTTATTTTTTTTAATTTTTATTTACTTATTTATTTATTTATTTATTTATGTATTTTGCTTTTTAGAGCCGCACCCGCGGCATATGGAGGTTCCCAGGCTAGGGGTCTAATCGGAGCTAAAGCTGCCAGCCTACGCCCCAGCCACCAGCCACGCCAGATCCGAGCCACGTCTGCGACCTACACGACAGCTCAGGGCAACTCCGGAGCCTTAATCCACTGAGCGAGACCAGGGATCAAACCCGCAACCTCATGGTTCCTAGTCGGATTCGTTTCTGCTGTGCCACCGCGGGAACTCATGGACACCCCCCCCTCCTTTAAACCACTTAGAGATTTTTATACCACCCCAGGAAGGGGGCCTGCAGGGGCAAAGGCAGCAGGGAGGCGGGCTGAGAAAGCAAGGGCCCATGAGGTCCGAATTCCACCTCCTAGGCCTCTGCCTGAGGGACCCTCCACGACTGATGCTCTAGCAGGCCTGCATTTTCCCTCTGGCAAGGCTGCCCTGCCTCTTTCCAGACCTCTTAAGTTCCTGAATGTTAATTATCCAGGGGGGAAAAAAAAACAAACAACCCTGCAGTGCCACGCCAACTGCCCAGCCCTCAGTCACCAGCCCTGTCCCCAACCCCTCCCTGATGGTGGAATGAGGTCAGGACACTTCCACAGGTCCCCGTCCCACTTTAGGAAAAACTCTGACCATCACCAGAAAGCCCCCAGCACACACAGGCACACGCGTGCATTATCAACCTTGGCTCCAGCTCCCAAGGTGAGGTGGAGAAAGTCAGACATCAGTCAACGAAGAACAGTTCCAACTGCTTAATACGGCAGCAAATTAGAGTCGAGATGTTCATCGCCAGTAACCAGCCTCTCCCTGTCCTTGTTCTTGCGATGGCCGCAGCTAGGTAGCATTACTTAATGACCAGAAGCAAAGCCAAACAGGAACTGGAATGGCAGAAACAAAGGGCTTTTTGACTAGAAACCTCCAGTAATATTTAAAGGAGAGCTCTGTTTATTGCTAAACTGTTAAAATGTGCACTGTAGAGACAATGGACCAAAAGTGACTTGTTAAAAGCAATCACAAAAAGGTGAAAATTCAATAAACTCCACAGTTCCAGGAAGCCTGTCACTCAGCTTACCTTCAGGAGACAAGGCTTCCCCCATCTGCAGATCACAGAGCTTCTAATTAGTCCTCGGTGACCGTGCAAGATCAAAATATTTTTTTTCCTTTTTTTTAATGGCCAGACCCACAGTGCGCAGAAGTTCCAGGCCAGGGACTGAGTGCACTGCCGCCAATGGCAGATCCTTTAACGCACTGTGCAGGGCCACACACCTCCACGCCCACGTGAGCCACTGCAGTCAATTCTTAAGCCACTGAGCCACAGCAGGAACTCCTCCAATATGTTTTAAAATATTATTGGTTCTAGGAGTTCCCGTTGTGGGTCAGCTGTTAACACATCTGACTAGTATCCGTGAAATGGGTTCAATCCCTGGCCTCGCTCAGTGGGTTAAGGATCCGGCATCGCCATGAGCTGCAGTGTAGGTCACAGATGCGGCTTGGATCCCGCGTTGCTGTGACTGTGGCGTAAGCCGGCAGCTAGAGCTCCAATTCAACACCTAGCCTGTGAACCTCCATATGCTGTGGGTGTGGCTCTAAAGATAAAATAAATAAAATATATTTGCTCTGTCCAAGCCTACCAAGCAGAGGCCTGTCCCCTTGGTACTGCCAGATTTGTAGTTATCTCCTCCCAGGGGCGTGCCCTGGGACTCCACTTACAGCCTTGAGAAGCTTGGCGTTGTCAGTGGAGGGGCCAGGCAGTGAGATGAAAACAAGCTGCTAAAGCTGGCTTCCTGACTCTGCTGAGGGGCTCAGCGACTGACCGGGGGTCCTGCTCAACCCCTTAGCACCTTATGGGGGTCCTGCTCACCTTCCAAGAAATCAAGTGACCCCTAAAAAGGCTGAGGTCTAAACACCCTAAGACATTCTATAACTGTGACCAGATGTCTTTGAGTACATTTGATGTGACCAAACTTCCCCTACCAGCTAGGACTCATCTGTTTCAGGACATGGCTCTTCTGAAGCGCTAGGAGGGCGACACTAGCCAGAAAAGCACACCAGCACTGAAAGAGCCACAGAAGGCATTTGCTAAGGCTTCTGAAAGGAAAACAACAAAATTAAGAGTACTGGTCCACCCCAGGGTGAGGTAGTGTGCAGTCAGCTGAGAGCCAGACCGTACCAACTTCCTACTTCAGTACTTTCATGAACTTCAGTCTCAGCTTGAAACTCTCCATGACCCAATGTGCTCCTGGGCCTTGATCAGGCAGGTGAGTCATGAGGCAAGACAGTTCAAAAGGAAATTGATCTAAGTGTGGTTCAGGCTCTGCTGGTATAACGGATGCAATGTAATTCAAGTTCACACTATATAATCCCCCATCAGAAAAAGTCATCTGTTTGCAAAGTTATTCTCCAGGCTCGGGATCTGAAGAAATTCTAGACGGCACTCAGTTTTGGTCACTCCAAACCTCACTGGGGCACAGCGGAATAACCTTAGGTGAAGAAAATGAGAACAAAAGACACACGTTCTTGTCAAACTTAGTGAAGCCCAAGGTCATTTTTGGTACAGCAATTACTCTGATGAGAACAACCACATTTTTGTTGCTAAATAGATTAACATGCCAATCCTTTAAAAAAAAAAAAAGGCCTTGCACAATAATAGTAGCCATGTGTTAGCCACTTTAATATAAAACGTGATCAAAACTCAATTACAAGAGTTCAAAAAGGCATAGAAAAACCATGGAGTTTCAATTTATTACAAGTTTTAAAATCTGGGAGTAATTAAAAAAAAGTTATATGCTAATTTCAGCCCAGGGTTAATTTTTTACAATCAAGCTAAGAATTACTACAAGGGAGCATCAATGCAACGAGTAAAATGTGCAAAACCAGGTCACCAACTTGCTAACAAAGTTAATAATCACAGGAAGGGACAGCACCAAAGAGCAACTGATGCCTCAGTTCAATTTGAAAGAAACCCTGCCTTCTCTGAAGGCAGAGAAACATGCCAACAATTCTGCTTCAGGAAATTTGCATAGAAATAGGAAATGCTAGAGCCTTTACCACAAACGAAATTGCAAAGCCTCAACACATTAAATTCAAGCCAAGGAGCATCAAATGCTAAATTGGAGCCAAGATACGACCGAAAACATTTAATTTCCAGCTATGCAACTAGTAAAAGCGTGAGAATTTCAGGTGTGGAAATCAGCTGTAGGCAAGCTCTTGAAAAACATGGATTTGACGCGCCATCATCCTAAGACAATGCAGGCATTTCTGCAGAATCATCAAAAGGCATCAGGGTCTCTTCTCAAAGTCACTCTTGGGATTTTCTATCAGCAACAGTTAATATCTTTACAACCGCCTGAATAACTTTTCACGGATCTCCAGCCTCCACGTGGCAACAGAAGCCCCAGGATCCCCCAGGAACTTCACTTTCAGTTTGGTTCTGCTTAACATCAGCTTGTAGAATGACTTTTGACATTAAGCCCAGCAGTGGCCTGGAGCTCCCCTGTGGAACAGCAGGGCAAAGGTCCAGCATTGTCTCTGCAGCGGCTTGGGTCACGGCTGCAGCTGGGATTCGATCCCTGACCACGGGTGCAGCCGCCAAAAAAAAAAAAAAAAAGGACCTAAGTGGTGCGGAAGCCACTCCTCCCTGGGCATCTCGACATGTCCCTCTGTCTCCCAATCTCGCCTTCACCCACCACCATGAAAGGATTCCAGAGCTCTGGGCATCCAAGATTTCTAAGCCAGTCACTGAAAATCTGCCTCCCTCTGGAGGCTCCACTATTCCTCATCTCCGGCGCCCCCTGCTGGGGTCAACGTGACACTATGGTGCCACGACTTAGAAACAATGATTATTTACTCACACATCAGTACATTGTAGCCTTTGACTTATCTGAACACCTAGGGTTTTACAGTCACTCTCCAAACCCTTTCCCAGGTGTCGCAGAACATGCAGCAATGACAAAAAGCCACATTTTATTTCTACAGGAAGATAAAGGATTAACATACATATAGTAACTGGGTAATTTGTCATCAAAAAATTAAAAGACAAACGTCCCAGAACCCTGAATTTTTTATCAACACTGCCATTTTCCTGAAAAGAACGTCAGACACAAGTCACTGGTTCTACTTTCAGTGAATCAGAAGTTCCCACATTTGTATTCCTGAACCTTTGATAAAAGTACCAGATGAAACGGACTCGGCCTCTTTCATGTAAAACGGTGACTAACTCAACTCATATCCTCACATTCACCTGCTCAGGGTCAGAGAGCTCCCAGTTCCCTGGCATTCTGGTATTCTACCACAAGAACCGAGATCTTGGAGCAGAAAAAAAACCGTAATTATAAATGAGGGCAGTCCAAGTGAAGCCCTTGTACCGTGCTCTCCATTTTCTGTTCCATTTGCACTGTAGAAATACAAGGAAAACCAGCATTTTATTCTGTAGTTTTATTCAAGAACTCATAAAAAATATTACAGATAACTGAGTTTTAATCCTCATCTTCCTCCTCCTCTTCATCTTGATTAATCTGGAAGTAGCGCAATTCGTAACTCTCTTTGCTGTTAGCAACTACGCGTAACCAGTCGCGCAGGTTATTCTTCTTCAAATATTTTTTGGTGAGATATTTCAAATACCTGCAGAGAAAGAACACTTGAGAACTCCACTAGACACGCTGCCTTCTTACGTTCTGCAACACTGTAACATCTATTAAACCTGTGCATTCAAAGTCATTACAATTCAGGAGTTCCCATCCTGGAGCCACGGAAACGAATCTGACTAGGAACCATAAGGTTGCAGGTTCAATCCCTAGCCTCACTCAGTGGGTTAAAGGATCCCACGCTGCTGTGGCTGTGGTGCCGGCAGCTGTAGCTCCGACTAGACCCCTAGCCTGGGAACCTCCATTAGTCGCCAGTGCAGCCCTAAAAAGACCAAAATCATTACAATTTGAAGTGTTTTCCCATGGTTCAAAAATGCCAGGGTTCCTGCTATGGCTCAGCAGGTAAATACTCCGACTAGCATCTGGTGTTGCTGTGGTGTAGGCCAGTAGCTGCAGCTGCAGCTCCAAAATGACCCCCAGCCTGGGAACTTTCATATGCCATGAGAGTGCCGCCCCTGCAAAAAGGCCAAACATACCCAGTCGGTGTTCTAACGAGAATAAGTATCAGCCACATTTCATCTAAACTGGACAAAAAATGAGAACAGATTAAGATGCGATTGCTGCCCACCAAATAGCCATCACCTATAAAATGGTTCCTACTGACCGCTGGAGAAAGATCAAGGTAGTAGGTAATTTGACAATTAAGCACACAATCTTAATACCTTTTACAGAAAAGCTCAGGTTTTCCATGAGCTCGCAGTATTCCCCATAATATATCACCTCAGGGATTCAAATCTTTCTTTCTCTTATGGCCGCACCCACGGCATGTGGAAATTCCCCGGCCAGAGACTGAATCCGAGCCGCAGTCATGGCAACACCACATCCTTAACCACTAGGCCACCAGGGAACTCCCCAAACTCCTATTCTGAGGTTCACCTCCCAGCTCCCCTCTTGCAGCTGCCCTGACTCCAGCTCAGCATAAGAGCACCTGGCTTCTCTCTTCCTTCTCCCAACCGCTGCATCGGCCTGGAGGAGCAGTGAGCTGTCACCATGGCACATGGCAGTCACAAAGCTGTCACCTAAAGGCAGTGATGGACTCTCCTGCTTTGTCTCTCACCTGTTTGCTTACAATGCCCTGAGGTTTACTGACTCTGGCATCTTCCCAAAGCCACAGAGGGAAGAGAAGGCCAGGCAAACCGCCCTCTGGGCAAACCGCCCTTCCCGGACTCAGTTTCTCCCGCTATAAAGTAGGGCCCATGACACTTGCCATGGCTTCAGATTGGCACAAGGAGTGAACGAGGTGCGTGCACTAACCCTGGCACCTTAGCAAGGACCCAAATGTTATTAACAAACTAACTTAGCACCACGAAGAAATGAACACTGTTCACCTGTGTTACTTACGCCAACAGAACATCTTCACAGAGATGTGAAGATCTCAGTTCAATTCTATCCACTTTTCCTACATAAAAATAAATCAGTTTGGTCCGTTTCATCTAAAAAGTGTTTTTTTTTCACGTTTATTATTTCTACTATGCTGTATTCAGCGGCAGTGGTTAACTCAGAAGTTTAGGTGGCTCTAGTACTTTCGTAGTAGAATGCTGGGGAAGCCAGGAAAGGCCAGTTCTCTCTTGTAGGGCAGCAGGTTAAGGATCCTGTGTTGTCACTGCTGAGGTGCAGGTTCGATCCCTGGCCCAGGAACGTCCAGGGCATGGCAAAAAAAAAAGGGAAAAAAGACTCTTCCCGCAGGTTGTATGGAAGCCCAGTGGGGTGGAGGCGGCTCAGTCCACCTTGACCTTGGAGGCCGCCTCACTGTCCTCCCACACTCTATCAAACTGTCTTTCCTCACATAAAAGAACTCAGCCAGGGAAAACAGGGCGGTCCGCTTAGCTTTAAAGTCATTTATCGGCTGATTTAGTTAAAAATAAAAGCAAAGGCTTAACTTTAGTGACTTATAAAGTGTTGTAACCTCACCCTCAAAACAGAAAAACAAAAAAAGCAGGGCATGGAGTTCCCTTCGTGGCTCAGTGGTTAACGAATCCGACTAAGAACCATGAGGATGCGGGTTCGATCCCTGGCCTCGCTCAGTGGGTTAAGGATCCGGCGTTGCCGTGAGCTGTGGTGTAGGCTGCAGACGCGGCTCGGATCCCGCGTTGCTGTGGCTGTGGTGAAGGCCAGCAGCTGCAGCTCCTGTTAGACCCCTAGCCTGGGAACCTCCATATGCCACGGGTGCGGCTCTACATAAAAAAGGCAAAAAAAAAAAAAAAGGCAGGGCAAGTGAACTGATGTCTCTGACGTAGGAAAAAAACGGGCCCACAGGAATTAAACGGAGTGGCTTCATTCTAAACTGAGATTTCAGATTCCTCATCTAACTACAGCAGCCTTAAGAGGAGAAAACAATGACAACATAGGATTAAAAATGAAAGCACTTCAACACGATCTAGAGGCAAAGAGAGCAGCACCTTCACTTCTTAGAGTTCCATCTAAGCAAATCTGAGCATCTGTAGCACCCCAAATACTTTAACCTGTGAAAAAAAAAAATGCAGGAGTTCCCACCAAGGCGCAGCGGAAACGAACCCAACTAGTGTCCATGAGGATGCAGTTTCGATCCCTGGCCTCATTCACTGGTTAAGGATCCAGCGTTGCCTGGAACTGTGGTGTAGGTCACAGATGTGACTCGGATCCTGCCTTGCTGTGGCTGTGGTGTAGGCCGGTGGCTACAGCTCCGATTCAACCCCTAGCCTGGGAACCTCCACATGCCGCGGGTGTGGCCCTAAAAAGCAAAAAAAAAGAAAAAAAAAGTAAAAAACCACCAAAAATTGAATACCTTTTTGGCCACGCCCACCACACATGGATGTTCCCGGGCCAGGGGTCAAACCTTCGCTACAACAGCGACCTGAGCTGCTGCACTGACAACGCTGGCTGCTTAATTCACGGCGCTGGAGGTGAATGCTGTAACTACCATAACAACATTCGTTCATTCATTCACTGCCTCCTTCCACTGGACACGTTCCAGGAGTTAACAGACGCAACCACAAAGCAAATTACCCTACAGGGAGCAAGATTTCTGGCCGGGGTGTGGGCGGGAACCAGCGCCAGGACGCTGGCAAGTAACTCTCATCTCTCTCCCATACCTTTTGGAAAAAGGCACCTCAGAAGTTACAGTAATCTTGCTTTTGCTTCTTTCGATTGTTACAACCCCTCCTCCGAGGTTCCCAGCTTTTCCATTCACCTTGATTCTTTCCTGAAGAAACTGCTCCTGTAGAAATCAACAAATGCATCCATCAGCAAGACCAGTTCACCCTTCTCGCCAGAACATTTCACTGTTTAGCAAGCACAGTTCTTTATGTCCTGTCTTATCTTGAGCTTTCAGCAAAAGGCCTGAATCTAGAGACTGCAATGAGAAAATGGCACTATGCAACTGCTCACACAGGCAACAGGACAGCACCCCAGCCGGAATGTACCTGACTCCTTCCACGTGCGCTCAAATGTACCTCTGCGCAATGGAAGGCTCTGACTCGTGGGTGAAGGAGAGAGTAGACTTGGACTTCCCATCGTTGCGCAGCGGAAACGAATCTGATGAGGAACCACGAGGTTGGGGGTTCGATCTCTGGCCTCGCCCAGTGGGCTAAGGATCTGGCATTGTGGTGAGCTGTGGTGTAGGTCGCAGGCGCAGCTCGGATCCCACGTTGCTGTGGCTGCGGCCGGCCGCTACAGCTCTGACTCCACCCCTAGCCTGGGAACCTCCATATGCCTCGGGTGCAGCCCTAAAAAGCAAAAAAAAAAAAAAAAAAAAAGAGAGAGAGAGAGAGAGAGAGATTGAGAATAGGGAGACAGGAAACCCAGCCCCAAACTTACCCCAGTAGAAGCCTGGGCTGGTCCTTCACCTCCTTGGGCTACATGGATCTTTGACCAAAAAACAGGACTCTTTTTTTGGGGGAGGAGGTGGGGGCTACTGCAACAATATGAAGTCCCTTTCGGGTCCAAACTCCTGCAGTCCTCTATTTTTTGGTTTGGTTTGGTTTGGTTTTGTTTTAGGGCTGCATCTGCAGCATATGGATGTTCCCAGGCTAGGGGTCGAATTGTCGCTGTAGCTGCCAACCTATACCACAGCCACAGCCACGTGGGATCCAAGCCACTTCTATGACCTACACTGCAGCTCACGGCAATGCCGGATCCTTAACCTACCGAGTGAGGCCAGGGATGAACCCACATCCTCACGGATACTAGTCAGTGTCGTGACCCCACAGAACCACAACGGAACTCCCCTACAGTCCTCTATTCAAAGGCTCCAGCACACAGCACATTAACTGACAATGGGGTAAGAGTGATGAGGTCAGAAATCTCGACGTCTGCATCTCACACACCTGACTGCTTTCTACCCTAGGGAGGCATCTAGAAGGAAGACAGTCACAATCACAGAAGGGGGGTGACCTCAGGACAGGGCCGCTCCAGACACAAACTAGAAGGAGCCACAAAGGTTCGGAGGGACAAGAGGCCACAGAGAAAAGCAAGAAGTCACTGGATAGAGAAGGAACTACAGAGCCAACTGAGGGACCTCTGGCCAGACAGGGACACAAAGGCACCCACATTAAGGCAGTGAGCTAGAACAGAAGCTTCCTGAACTCCGCTCTGCGTTATGTAGTGGCCATAGGCCGAGCTTTTAACTTTTTTTATTATTATTTTTGTAACTATATTATCTTGGGCACAGTCGACCTTCTGGAGACTAAAGAGAGGTCAGTTTAGGATTCTACACAAGTGTGAGTTCCCCACACCTGGCTATCGGAGAGACAAAGAGTAAAATGCCAAGACCAGGTTGCAGAGTCAAAATGTGGCAACGGCCTGCATATTCCTAGATTTACGTGAAAGAGAGGAGTGACAGGGAACGGGGCCAACGTGAAGGCAAAAAATCAGCTCCCACTGTGGCTCAGATGGGTTATGAACCCGACTGTTATCCATGAGATCGCAGGTTTGATCTCTGGCTTCGTTAAGGATCTGGCGTTGCCGTGAGCTGTGGTGTAGGCTGCAGACTCTGCTCGGATCCTGTGTTGCTGTGGCTGTGGTGTAGCCCAGGAGCTGAAGCTCCAATCGGACCTCTAGCCTGGGAATTTCCATTATGCCCGGGGTGCGGTCCTTAAAAAAAAAAAATCAGTACAGAGCTAGATATGAAAAAACCCAAGCTCCAACGAGAAGTTAGCAAGCAGGATATTTTAATATCAACACTGAAGCTCTGATGTTTAATAAAATAAAGCTCGAAGAGATGCTGCTGTCTGGTGCCCCAAAGCCAAGCGGTCAGGCCCAGGGCATAGGCAGCCCCTTGTCCCTGAGGATCAAGACCCAGAGCTCACGTAAAGGAGACGCTAGATCCGAGGTAGTCTGCCCGTTTCCTGGAAAATGTTATGTAAACCATTTTCGTAAACTGAAGAAGCAAATGAGGCAGTCCTCTGGCTCTGCCCCGCTCCAGGGCGTCTCCTGCACTCTTCACAACTGGGAGACACAGCAAGCGAGCCAGGGAGCGAGGCCGAAAAACAGGACTACCCCAAGCTCCAGACTTCTGATCCAGGAGAGCCAGAACCGGAGCAGGCCGATCCTGCAAACGAACAGACTCCAGGAGGTTTTCCTAGCAATAGTTCCAAGGGCTCGCTACTGTCCAGAGTGAAGACAGCAAGAGTGTAACTTACAAAATTTGCCGCATCCATGATTCCATCTTCCACCGGGTGCGTGCAATCAAGAGTGAACTTGAGAACCTGCTTCTTTTTTTTGCCCCCCTTCGCCACGAGCTTTTTCTAAAAAAGTATACAAATGAAAACAGAGATGAAGGGCATAACCAGTCCGCCACCACCACCCCCAAAATTAACAGAAGCAAAACTATCAGAGTTGTACAAATGCAAAAAAGTATGGAGCTGGGTCAAGAGCCATGCTTGGTTGGCCCAAGAGCGGAGGAGGTCTAACAAGCCTGGGGTCGTGACCTCCAGAAGGGGAAACCATTCTAGCATCTTGACCCATTTACACTTTCCAGCCCCCCAAATATATATGACCATGAAGGTCTGCTGGCTTATGAACTACAGTAAAATGAACGTCTCCTGTTCCTTGCCCTAGAAGTTACAAAACAGAGTTTAAAGCAACATTCCTTTTATTCCCGGATTAGGGCACAGGCACACCTACAACAATTTTAATTTGAATCAGTACTTGTCCCAACTCTCCACACTAGAGTCCTGATCCCCTTAATCCTGCCTCATTGACCTTCTCAGAATCAGCAGCCAGAACCACACATTTTATTTATTTTATTTCACTTTATTTTTTTGTCTTTTTGCCTTTTGGTAGGGCCGCACTCGTGGCATATGGAGGTTCCCAGGCTAGGGGTCTAATCGGAGGTGTAGCCGCCGGCATATGTCACAGCCACAGCAAAGCGGGACCCGAGCCGCATCTGCAACCTACACCACAGCTCACGGCAATGCTGGATCCTTAACCCACTGAGCGAGGCCAGGGATCGAACCCGCAACCTCACGGTTCCTAGTCGGATTCGTTAACCACTGAGCCACGACGGGAACTTCAGAACCACACGTTTTAGCAGCGCACCTGCCCCAATCAGGATGAAGGTAAAGCTATAACTACGCTCTAATTACAACACTATAGTCAACAATTTCTGGCCTTTTGACTGGTTTAATCTGTGAATTAGCACTTTCAAACCACCAGTAAGCATACCCTACAAGATTCCAGATCCTTTACACTCACAAAGCAGCTTATGTTAACCTGGTCCCTCTACAAACCCCAACACCATTAAGGAAGTTTCTGTATAACCCAGTTACCTGCACCTGCACTTTTAAAACCATTTCAGAATCTAAAAAGACCTTTCCAAGAACACATCTGAACTCCCTTCCTGTTTAAAAGAACTTCACTGAGAACGTGTATCAGCTGGGTCAATTTCTCAAACCTTTAGGTCCCTACAAAAAAACACTCGTTTTCTCTAACATCTCTCTTCCTTGTAACAATCAAGAGGCCCGTTTTAAGACCCAACCCTGGAAATATACAATCAGCAGACACACAACCCGCCCGCAATAGGCTCGATACCCCCCGCTAGTTTTCAACCAAAAGCGTACAAACGCCTAAAAGCGTCAAAAAGCCCACCCAGGCAGAAAGATAGAAGTGAGCCGAAAATGTTAACGAGGCTGTCCCAACAGAGGAGGACAGAAAAACTTTCTCCAAGTAACCTGGGAGAACGACCTGCGGCCGGAGTGACATGAGGGCGCCGCACGACCCAGGCCCAGCCTGACTGAGAGAGAATAGAACTGGGCCCTCGACTGACACCAAAAAAAGGGTCTACAGAGCTGCGCCCTAAGATCTAACTTCTTCCGGAGACGCTAAAGGTCTCCTACCCGAGCCTCCTTCTGAAAACAGGCCCGCCAGACCTGCACCCTCTCACCGGCCCCCGAGTCCTGGCTGTAGGCTTCCCGGATGCGCGGTCCCCAGGGGTGGCAGGTACCCCGCCTTCCCCACCCTCAGTCCAGGTAACGAGGCCTAGACCTTGGCTGCCTCACGCCGGCCGCGCTCCAAAGACCGCTGACCGGCTCAGGCTACAGCCTCGGCCCCCCAGCTCCCCGCGGGCCGCAGGCAAAGGGCCCGAGCCGCGATCTCCCAGAGCGCTGGGTCTCGCTCTCGGGCCTCGGCCTCCTCCGCCCACAGCCTGCGGGACCCCTCGGCCACGCCAGCCCGCTTCGGCAGATCTGCTGGCCCGGCCCCGGCAGGACACTGCAGAGCGCCGTCCGGCGCGAGCCAGGCAGGGGCCAGGCTGGCGAGGCCCACGTGCCTTCCCCAGAGCCAAGGCCTCACGCGGAGCCATACTAACCACAGGCGCCATGGCGGCAGCGGAGGCAGAAAGGGAGTTGAGTGCACTACGCAGACGCAAAGAGCCCGCAGCGCGCAGAGCACGCAGGGCTCAGGCCATATCAATCGCTCTGCCACGCCCCTCGCACACCCCCATCTGGTCCTGTTCCGTACCCTCGGGGAGCGATTGCTTTTGCCTGAATGCAAAACCTGTCCTCTCACCCTCCGGGAGGATTACGGGGGAGGGAAGTGGCCTGTCCCACTGCAAAGAAACGGAGGGGGGAGCCAGACTAGACGAGCCCTAAAAGAAATGAAGAGGTTGCTCTACTGTGAAAGTCTTAGAAAGAAAAAGGAAATATGGAGATCCAGTAAAGCAGAAATTACCAGCTAGTGGGGTGGGAGTCGAACCCACTAATTTGAGGAGGTGAAACCCTTCTGCCCTGGAGTCCTAATGCCGAAGGGCACTTGGCTTCTTCCTTCCTAAAGTACCCAACCTGGAAGGTGGCTCTGGGTGCACTAGCCCTCCTTGCTGCCGTCAGGCACCCTCCACAATCTCAGATTCAAGCTGCCCGCCCTCCGATCACCACCTCCTAGCTTTGCAGCTCATGGCTGCCAGTTTCCTGGTTCCAAAAATTCTCCCGCCAGCATTTCTCAAAGTGGCATGTAAACTTAAATCACCTGGGAATGAATCTCGATAAAGTGCAGATTCCAGTACGGTGCGTCATAGCGGCCTGAGATTCTGTATTTCTCCGAAGCTCCCAGGAGATGCTGCTGCTGATGATGATGCATGGACCAAAATTGAGGATTTTCATCCCCAGACCCACAGTCCACGCACTGGGCTACTTTCACCCACTCTCGTCCCTTCGTGCCCTTAACGGGTCACCTTCCAGGGTCGGGAGTTGTAATCACTCAGTTACACACGCCCTGCACCACATTGTGTGGCTGCATGTACTCTAGCAGCAGCCAAATCCTGGCTTAGAATGATGAGAGGAAAGCCCATGCTGACTGGTCTAGGTCAAGCTGGCTCTGCCAACTGACTTTTTTTTTTTTTGTCTTTTTAGGGCGACACCCGCAGCATACGGAGGTTCTCAGGCTAGGGGTCCATTTGGAGCTGCAGCCACTGGCCTACGCCAGAGCCACAGCAACACTAAGATGCAGCAGAACCAGGCCCCATCTGCGACCTAGACCACAGCTCACGGCAACGCCGGATCCTTAACCCACTGAGCGAGGCCAAGGATCGAACCCGCAACCTCATGGATGCTAGTCAGTTTCGTTAAACTGCTGAGTCACGGCAGGAACTCTCCCAAAAAAACGTTTTAAATAAATAAACTAAAAACAATCTCCCATCTTGGAGCTCCTGCTGTGGTGCAACAGGATCAACAGTGTCTTGGGAGTGCTGAGATGCAGCTTTGATCCCGGCTGGCACAGTGGGTTAAGGGTCCGGTGTTGTGGCAGCTGTAGCCTAGGTCTAGACTGCGGCTCAGATCTGATCCCTGGCCCAGGAAATCCATTTGCCCCACAGTGGCAAAAAAACGAAAAAAAAAAAAACAATAAACTCCCATCTTAAAACAGAAAAAAGCCATCTGTCAACCCCCAACATTCCTTGTCACTTCACCTCCCCCTTTCTCTCTCTCTGCCATGGAGTCTAAATAAATATTGGTGTCCGCTCAATTCATAGTTGAAGCCCTAGTCCCTGAAGTGATGGTATTTGGAGGCGAGTGCTTTGGGAAGTGATTAGGTTTAGGTGAGGTCAGAAGAGTGGGGCTTCACAGTGGGACTGGTGACTTTTTAAGGAAGAGACATGAGATCTGTCTCATGGGTGCGTACAGGAAGAAGGCAGCCGCCTCCAAGCCAGCAAGAGAGCCCTCACCAGGAGCCAGATCTTCCTGCCTCTGATCTTGGACTTGCAGCCTTCAGAAATGAGAGAAATTTCTGTTGTTTAAGCTGCCCAGGCCGTGATGTCTTTGTTATAGCAGCCTGACGACAATCTCTTTGACCAATTTTGGGGGACATTTCCTCTTCACTGACTGCAATTTCTCTCCTCCCGTTTTCTGTTGAACCCACTCTGGTTAGGTTTTTGCCCCCCAGCCATCAGGACAGCCCTCACCAAGGTCACTGGCGCTGTCGCCCTGCTAATCCCTGGGGGGCGGGTCTCCGTCCCCCTCTCCCAGCTTCTGTCAGCCTCTGACACCGTAGGTCACCCCCTCCTCCTGACTGACCTTTCTTCCCTGAGCCCCCAGGACCTCACCTGGGGCTGCCAGGCTCTCCTCCCACCTCGCTCCTTCCCCCTCTCCTTGCTGCTCCCTGGATTTGAATAGCCCCTCTCATGCCCTTGACCTTTGGTCTGCCCCAGACTCATGCCCTTAAATGCGGCTCCCCAAGTCTGTGTGTGCAGTCCCAGCCCTCCCTGAGCTCCTGACATCTCCAGGCTAGAAGGTCAAGTTGACTACCTCACCCCCAGGATGCCACTCTCACCTCCTCACCCTCACCCCACTCTCCACCCTCAGCCTCACCCCCACCCAGCACCCCTTCATCTCCGCCCACATTGGTCTTTCTTTCCTCAAAATGTATTCCAGTCTCTGGGACCTTGTACTTCCTGTCGCCTCGGCTTTGAACCCTTCCTGGCTTTCCTTGTGTCTGGTTTCTTCTCATCCTCCAGGGGCTGTGCCCTCTGTGATCTAGTGTGTCCTGAGCTCCACCCCCACCCGGATGCCCTCTAGAACATCATCCTGATCCTTTCTTTTTTTTTCTTTTTTTGTCTTTTGTCCTTTTTTTAGAGACGCACCTGTGGCATATGGAGGTTCCCAGGCTAGGGGTATAATTGGAGCTACAGCTGCCAGCCTACACCACAGCCACAGCAATGCGGGATCCAAGCCGTATCTGGGAACTACACCACAGCACATGGCAACAACAGATCCTTAACCCACTGAGTGAGGCCAGGGATCGAACCTGCGTCCTCATGGATGCTAGTCGGATTTGTTTCCACTGAACCATGGTGGGAACTCCCAAGAACTCATCCAGTTTTGTATACCAGCTCTACCACCCACTATGGTAACATTTATTACTTCATAAGGTTGTCAGAATTAAAGGAGTTAATACAAGTTAAAGAGCTTTAAACAGTACTTTGGCTCATAAACACTGACCACTGCTGACTTGGAGCACAAATGACTTGGACCAGGGCTAGGGAAGACCCTTAAAAAAATAGGTGGTTCCTGCCTAGAATTCACTTCCTTTCTTCCCCCTGGCAAACTTCTAATCATCCTTCAAAACCCAGCTGAAATACAATCTCCTAGTTTCTGTTTTTTTGTTTTGTTTTTTTTGTCTTTTCCAGGGCCAAACCCATGGCATATGGAGGTTGCCAGGCTAGGGGTCCAATTGGGGCTGTAGCCATCGGCCTACACCACAGCCACAGCAATGCGGGATCTGAGCCACATGGGATCTGAGCTGTGTCTGCGACCTACACCACAGTTCACAGCAACACCAGATCCTTAATTCGCTGAGCAAGGCCAGGGATGGAACCCACAACCTCATGGTTCCTAATCGGATTCATTAACCACTGAGCCACTACGGGAACACCTCCTAGTTTTTTTCTAACTGATTAGGAAGATTTTATTCAGCACCCTCTGTGGGTCAAGCTCTGGGCTAGACTGATTTCAAGAAGGGCAGAGACAGGGACCACTTCCAGGGGCTCAGGCTGGCATGTGCAGAGGAGGCCGGCACTCTGGAGAAAATGACACTGGCTGAAACAAGCACTCGCCAGGCCAAGAAAGGCAGAGGGGCCCCGACTGGAAAGGCCCAGAGCTCCCTCTCTCATGCTCCTTTTTGGGAACTCGGCTGGTGATGGGGATGGGGTCTTCATGCTTTGGAAGCTCAGGATGTGCTTTTCATTTCATTGAAGTCTCGCCTCATCACCAGGAGGCCCCCCAGTTTCACTGCAGCTCTGAGGCTCTGAGCGGTCATTAACTTTGCCTGCGAGAGCTTTCAGCAGCCAGGGCTTCCAGCTTCTCACGTGCTCTCCTAGGCGCCTGCTGCTCTCTGGCGCCCTCAGCTGGCCGTCCAGGAAATGGGGCCGCACGGACCCACTCTGCCCGGCCGAGGTCCGACCCGACAGAGCCGGCCTAACCGGCGGGGATGCGCGGGTACCCCGCATCAGGAGTCTGCAGCCACGGTCCTGGGGTCCTGGGGCCCCGCTCTGAGCCGCTATCCCGATGCTCCGAGCTCTGTCATTCCCTTAGGGGTCCAGTCCGAGCCCCGAACCCTTGCTTCGCGGGGTCCTTTCTAGGTTCGTGCTTCTCCTCCAGGCGAGGGAGTGGCGGTGACCGTGACCGGAGCCCTGGGGCAGAGCGGCGGGGGCGCGCCGGCGGGGGCCCCGCTCCCGAGCAAAGGGGCACCCAGCGCGGAAGGGGTGTCCCCTGCAGGTCACGCAGGGGACATCAAGCGGGGAATTCCTGGGGGGGGAGTGAGGGGAGGTGGGAGGGGGGAGGTAGGGGAGGCTGGGCGTTGGGTAGGAAGCATTGCGGGTCCCGCGCTCTGACCTTCCAGGGCCGCGGTGGAGAGGCGGGGAGGGCGGGCGGGCAGTGCGCCCGCCGCTGCAGCCGCCAGCCCTGGGTCCCGGGCCCTAGCCGCTCCCCGCTCCACGACCGCTGGACGTCCCTAGGGGTCCGCGAGCGACAGGTAGGAGGCAGCCGGCGCCGGGGCAGAGGAGCTGCCGGAGCTGGCGCGCGCCCCGCCGCCCTCCGGCGCTGTCCCCAAAGATGTCGGGAGCTATCTTCGCGCCCCTGGAGGGCTCGGGCGCCCTGGACGCGGCCAGCGGCCACCCGCTGGTGTGCCCGCTGTGCCACGCGCAGTACGAGCGCCCGTGCCTGCTGGACTGCTTCCACGACTTCTGCGCTGGCTGCCTGCGCGGCCGCGCCGCCGAAGGCCGCCTCGCCTGCCCGCTGTGCCAGTGAGTGCCTCCGAGCCCCCCAGGAGGGGAGGTGGCTGCCCCGGGGGGGGGGGGGGCCGGGACCTAGGTACAGGGAGGGACGGGCTCTGACCCTCCCTCCTCAGAGAAGGCCGGGAGAGGTTGCACACAGCCTGTACCTCTCCTGGAGAGGAGGTGAAGGCTCTTGCCCATTTTACAGATGGGGTAACTGAGACCTGCGGTTATGGTCCAAGGCCTCCGGGAGAAAGTCAGAGGGCAGAGCAGCCTGGAGTGCAGGGGTGGCGGATTGGATTCAGTGCTGCTGGAGTAGAGGATCTAGGCCCAGGCTCGGACCCTCCTTGCCAGTAACTCACTTGGGGAGTCCTGAAGTCTTAGGTCAACATAAACAGGTTATATTGGCTCAAGTTACCTGAGTTGTCCCTAATGTGCCTCATGCACCAAGAGAGGATTAAGGGGACATTCCTGCCTTCGCCACCCTGAGTCACCAACCCCTTCCCAGGATTCACCCAGGACTGGAGAGGGATGGGGTCAGAGTGAACACTGGCTGAGATATGTATAGAAGTCAGGCCTGCAGGCACCCCACCTCCCAATCTATTTTTAGTTCCAGCCTGGAATGTAAGGGGGAGAGAGGGGGAGGGGGCCTTGGGGACAGGGCCTCTGGATCTTGGCTAAAGCTTCTCCGCAGACACCAGACGGCGGTGAAGGGCCCCAGCGGGCTCCCTCCAGTGGATCGGCTGTTGCAGTTCCTTGTGGACAGCTCAGGAGATGGCATGGAGGTGGTGTGCTGTGCCAACTGCGACCTGGAGTGCAGCAAGCAGGCAGGGGTGCCTGGGGCTGGGGTGGGGAGCAGAGGGTGCCAGGTTGCCGGGTCCTGGTGCCTGCAGTGTGGGCCAACATGTCCTCATGGATCAGTCATCAGTAGATCCTCCAACAGCTCTCTAGGGCACCCCGTTTCCAGGATGTGAGCCCCACTTCCCTGGCATGGAAACTGAGGTCCAGAACAACCGACCTGAGCCAACAGCCAGACAGTTGCAGAGATCACGGCCATTTTAATTTGAGGGGAGCTTACTGGTCCCCAAGTCGGGGTGGAGTTGTGAGCCGGAACAGGAAGGGTGGTCCGGGGTGCAGGCCTGGGCCAGCCCTCGAGGGCCCACTGCCACCTGGGTAGCTGCCAGCAGTTGTCTACAGCCCACGGGGAAGTGAGGACCGTGTGCTGTTGGGGAGGGACGATCCTGAAAGACCAGGGAGCAGAAGCCAGGCTTCAAGGTGGACTGTGAAGGGCATGCGTATCTCTCTCTGGCCAAGTAGGATGTCTCTGCAGGAGCAAAAGGTGGGGGTGTACTGGGCAAGTTCTAGAACGTGAGCTACCCATTAGACAGAGATGAGGACCAGGAGGTGAGGGGCCAGAGGCAGGGAGAGCATGGGCGGGAATGGCCTTGGATGCCAAACTAAGGGTCTGTGCTTTCACAGCCATTGCTGGGGTCAGTGTCCTGGACTTTGGGCCCTAGGAAAGGGCACTTGCAGGCCTTCACTCCTCTCCTCCCTCAGCCAAATTCCGTCTCCATGTGACCAGGGTGGGCATCGCCATGTGGCTATTGAGGGAACACATTTTTGTTATAGGTAAAATGTTTTGCAAAGGCAGTGTCTGCCTTCCCCAACCCCCTCCCAAAGCCCGTTTTGGGTACCCGTCCATTAGTGGACCTACTTAGTTATTCTCTGAGCCTCCACATTCTCATCTGTAAACTGGGTGTGTTAGACGCGCTGCAGTGCGGATCACAAGAAAGACCTGAATTTGGCCGCGCGCAACTGCCCCAGGCTGGGACCCAGGCGCGCAAAGACGCGCGGGCTGCGAGCGGGGTCAGGCTGAGCCCGAGCTCTGTCGGCAGGATGCCGAGACCACGTACTTCTGCAACACGTGTGGGCAGCCGCTGTGCGCGCGCTGCCGCGACGAGACGCACCGGGCACGCATGTTCGCGCGCCACGACATCGTGGCCTTGGGCCAGCGCAGCCGGGACGTGCTCCAGAAGTGCAGTGAGTGCGGCGTGCCGGGCGGGCGGCGGCGCTGGGTGGGGCTGGGGGCGGGCGGCGCCCGGAGCCCTCACCGCCGCCCCGCCGCCGCCCGCAGCGCTGCACGCCGAGCCCTACATCATGTTCTCCACCGACACCAAGTCGCTGCTGTGTATCCGCTGCTTCCGGGACATGCAGGGGTGGGTAGAGGGCGCGGGAGGTGAGCGGGCGGAGGGTGGCCCGGAAGCGGGGCTCACCCTCGGGCTCCCCGCAGGGAGAGCCGGGCCCACTGCGTGGACCTCGAGTCGGCGTACGTGCAGGGTTGCGAGCGGCTGCAGCAGGCGGTGCTGGTGAGCGCGGGGCGCCCGGCGCTCGGGGCCAGGGGTGGGCACGCGCGCCCACCAGGCTGAGGCCGCCCTGTTCCCAGGCGGTGAAGGCCCTGCAGACGTCCACGCGCGAGGCCATCGCGCTGCTGCAGGCCATGGTGGAGGAGGTGCGACGCAGCGCCGCTGATGAGGAGGCCGCGATCCACGCCCTCTTCGGCAGCATGCAGGTGAGAGGGGCAGGGGGGCCGGACAACCACAGGCTGAGCAGCCTCATCAGTCCTGACCGGTGCCCAGGTCATGGCCTTTGTGGAGTGTCCTGTGCAGTGAGGCTGCAAGCATCGGACAACATCCCAGAGTTACTCAATCACAGTTTCCAGGAGCATTCTAGAAGGCCTGCTCTAGGCTGGTGCTAGTGGTGAGAAGTAGTCAGGGAAGGCTTCCTGAAGGAGGTGACCTTTAAGGTGAGGGGAACAGGGCTCTCAGGCAGCGGGGGTCGCAAGGAGATAGCTCAGGGAGCAGGGCTGGGAGGCCGGGGTCCCCCGTGGGGGGTAGGAGAGTGCTGGGAAGTGGCAGGGCCGAGCTTGCCCCTCAGTGGCGGACTGTCCCTCCCAGGACACGCTGGCCAAGAGGAAAGCGCTGCTGCTGCAGGCTGTGCAGAGGTGAGTGCTGGGGGTGAGCCTCCGTGCGCTGCCCCTTGACCTCCAGACACCTGTGTCACAGCCTGGAGAGCAGAACAGCCAGGCGTCCCCCCGCTGAGGAGGGCAGGGGGCCTCAGGGGAGGGGTGACGGGGAAGGGTGCACAGAGCTGGTGGGGAGGGCCCTTAGCCCTCCCCTTGGAGACGCGACGCCTGCCCCTCCCCCAGCCAGTATGAAGAAAAGGACAAGGCCTTCAAGGAGCAGCTCTCCCATTTGGCCACTCTGCTGCCCACCCTGCAGGTAAGGGGTGCTGGGGGTGTGGGGCGGGCACCCTGCCCAGGCATTGAGCAGCGTCCCTCTCGCAGGTTCACCTGGTCATCTGCTCTTCCTTCCTCAGCCTGGCCAGCAAGGCTGAGTTCCTGGACCTGGGCTATGTGAGTCCCCAGCTCCTGGGAGTCTCCCCCCTCCCTGGAGCCCACCCTGCACACCCCAGACCCTCCCCCAGGAACCCACCCTGCATGCCCC
>PVHT021183552.1:167065-231906 GCA_004024745.2 Catagonus wagneri
TGCCAGGACCGCCCCCACCCCCCGGCTGGCCCTCAGGGCTGGCAACCTGTCGCCTAGATCCTGGACCAGAGGACTTTGGGTTTACCGTCCCCTCCTCTACCTGGTCATCTGCAAACCATTTAGGGGCCAGCTGAGTCCCTTTTAAAAGGACAGCAAAGTGCCTGGCAGCTGCAGCTCTGCTTCCATCCCCAGCCTGGGAACTTCCATATGCCAGCAGTAGCCCTAGAATGAAAAATAAATAAAAGGCAAAGCCTGGAAGGAAGCATAAGCCTCCTCCACAAAGCGCACAGTGTCTGCTGGAGTCCAGACGCCCTAACCTTTCCTGTGGCTTGGGGGTGGCGGGGATACGGGCGTCCAGACCATTCCTAGGGAGGACGGACAACAGGTAAAGCCCTAAAGACAGGTTTGCCCTCCGCGCCTCCGCCCCCTGTCACCTGCACCCCGACCCACCGGAGCGCCCTCCTCCGGCCGCAGGAGCTGATGGAGAGGCTACAGGGCATTGTCACGCGGCCTCATCGCCTTCGGCCGGCCCAGAGCAGCAAGGTGGGCGGGCGGCGCTGGGTGGGCCCGGGCCGGGGGCGGGGCCCGCGGGCTTTGGAGCGGCCTCAAGACTTCCGCCCGCCCCCCAGATCGTCAGCGACCACCGCGCCGAGTTCGCACGCTGCCTGGAGCCGCTGCTGCTGCTGGGGCCACGGCGGGCGGCGGGGACCGGGGGCGGCGCCAGCACGTGAGCGCGGGGCAGGGGTGGGGCCCGGCACGAGGTTCCCACTGGGGTGTCACCAGTTGAGGGGGTGAGGTCGGCCTAGCGAGGGAAGCAGCCTGGGGCCGACCTGCCAGGTCAGGGCGGACAGGAGGACTCAGGGCTGTCCCCAGCGCCACTGCCGTCTTAGCTTCCTAGCTGGCAGTGTCTAGGGCCTGGGAGGAAGGGGTAGCTTAGGGTGGGGTCGGGGTCTGACCTCTGGGCCCCAGTCCAGAGAGCCGGAGACCCCGGGGGGAGTCAGGACAAATGCCTATGCCCGATGGCTGTGCCAGGGGCCCCAGACAGGGGACCGGGCATCAGGACAAATTTCCAAGGTCCGGCATGCGTGAGTGGACATCTGTCTGCTGGCGACCAGCCCTGGGAACGTCCTGGCGGCCTCTCCTGCTCTTGGGTGTGGCTTTGCATCGGTCCCTTTTCAGAGCTCCCGGGGTTCTGGTGCAGCCTGGGCTGAGAGCGCTGGGAACACACTGGGAGGCGGCGGAAGGGAAGACCCCATGGGCGCCGCATCTACACCCACGCCCGTTTTCTCCCCAGGCTGGCGGGGGGCCCAGGCCCCAAGGCGCTGATGGGGCCCAGCTGCTCTTCCCCGGTGGGAAGGATGCTGGGGTCGCCGGTCCAAAGGCCAGCGCTACGCCGGTCCGTGGGCACCAAGGTGCTGCTGGCCGAGGGCGACGACTCGCCCTTCACAGAGCACTGCCGCCGCCATGAGGACTCCTACCGGGTGAGGGGCCTGGGACCCGTGGGCTGGGAAGGCCCCACCCCTTCTGGCCAAGGTGCAGTGGCCAGTGGAGTACAGGCCACCCGGCGTGCTAGCCTTCCCTCCCTCCCTGTCCCCCACCCCGCCAGCCGCAGCGTCCCCAGCCTGCAGGCGAGCCAGCACCCCCTCGGTCTCTCCCCGCAGCGCCTGCAGGTGGAGACGCAGAACCTGAAGGACCAGGTGCAGGAGCTGCACCGGGACCTCACCAAGCACCACTCGCTCATCAAGGCCGAGATCATGGGCGACATCCTGCACAAGTCCCTGCAGGTGGATGCGCAGATCGCCTCGGAGTACGCTGCCGCGGAGAGCATGAGAGCAGTTTTCCAGGAGGTAGCCCTTCCCCAGGCACCCACCTCCCCTGCAGCGCCGCCTGTGGGCGTTTACGCGCACTACGCCAAGACTGGGAGCGGAGGGGGACCTTGGCCCGCTGCCCCAGGACGCCCTCGCGTGGCGAGCTCGGGAACCTGCGTCTTTGCCGCCGAGAGCCCCGTGAACTGGCTGGAGGTGCCCTTTGGCTCGGAGAGCCTAGAGGATGGAAACGCCACGCGTGGAAATTCCAATTCACGGCCACGTGCAATGTCCGATGTATTTTCTCTTTCAGATTTGGGAGGAATCCTACCAGCGGGTGGCTAATCAGCAGGAGATTTATGAAGGTCCTGGCTGCGGCTGCTGCTGCTGCTGCTGCTGCGTGCACTCCTGTCCCGGAGCTAATCCACACGCTTGCTTTCAGGGGCAGGATGCCAGTTTTCTACTAACCGAGCCCCCAGGCTCTTCCCCTTAGCGCCTGAATTTGCCTCACAGCTGCTATCTGGCCCCAACCTAATACATCTGAGGTCAGGACTCAGTAAGTAGGTGCCTCCACAAGCCTTGCCCCTCATCACTCCTTACAGGTAATCACGGAAGTAGGTGGGACGTTGAGATGGTTCGAGGCTGGAGGGTAAGAATCTGAAGCCAACAAGACCTCATGCTCTGGCCTTGACCGCCACAGCCCAGCTCCATGACCTTCTCCAGCTGAAGCAGGAGAACGCCCACCTGACCACCATCACTAAGCAGATCACGCCCTACGTCCGCTCCATTGCCAAGGTGAAGGAGCGGCTGGAGCCCAGGTGAGACCAGGCTGGGCTCCCGCGGAGCCGGGACACCTGAGTGTGTTGGGAAGAGGGCCACACAGTTGGAAGAGCCCCTTTCAGGAAGTCAGTGGGCCAGGTCGTGAGGGTTTGATCAGGGCATCTGGGCCGACCAGGGGCTGGACACCTGCCAAGACACAGAAAGAGTGGGCTGCTCTGAGTTTCTGCTTCTGGGCACACAGGCGCCCACCTCTCTACACCTCGGGGGTGTTCTGAGGGTCCTCAGCTGGCCCACAGAGGGGGACATCTTCCTCAGGACTTGGCTAAACCAGGTCTAGACAGGAACCCGGGCCAGGCTCAGCACCGCGCTTGGGTACCGGAGGTGTTACGGTGGCCGAGGGTTTTTTGGTGGCAGGTCTTAGTGTGACTGTCTCTCACGGCACTGAGTCCCAGGGTGGTTGCCCCGCAGGGCAGATGCACAGTGGTCAGCCTGGGCTCTTCCTCCACCACCCTCCGGGGACTCTGCTTCCCTCGCTCCAGTCTGAAATCTCCGGATTCCAGCATCTCAGGTTGCCTCGTTCATGGTTTGGTGGAGCCCGTCCCCCAGTAACTCTTTGAGAAAGGGAACACATATTTTGTTTTTTGTTTTTTTGCCTTTTCTAGAGCCGCACCCGCGGCATATGGAGTTTCTCAGGCTAGGGGTCTAACAGGAGCTGTAGCCGCCGGCCTTCGCCACAGCCACAGCAACGCGGGATCCGAGCCGTGTCTGCAACCTACACCACAGCTCACGGCAACGCTGGATCCTTAACCCACTGAGCAAGGCCAGGGATCGAACCCTCAACCTCATGGTTCCTAGTCGGATTTGTTAACCACTGAGCCACGACGGGAACTCCTTCTTTGTTTTTTAATTTTATAAATGCACCCACGGCAGATGGAAGTTCCCGGGCCAGAGGTTGAATCTGAGTGGCACCTGCAACCTATGCCACAGCTGCAGCAATGCCAGATCCTTTAACTCACTGCACCAGGCTGGGGATCAAACCCATGCCCCTGCAGCAACCTAAGGTGCTGCAGTCGGATTCCTGACTCTTCACTTTTGGAGAAATTTCCAAGAGCTTTTTTTTTTTTTTGCTTTTTTTTAGGGTTGCACCCTCGGCATATGGAGGTTCCCAGGCTAGGGGTCTAATCAGAGCTGTAGCCACCAGCCTACACCACAGCCACAGCAACGCGGGATCTGAGCTGCGTCTGCGACCTACACCACAGCTCACGGCAACGCCGGATCCTTAACTCACTGAACAAGGCCAGGGATCGAACCCACAACCTCATGGTTCCCAGTCGGATTCATTTCTGCTGCAACGGGAACTCCCCAAGAGCACTTTTAAACGTTTTAAACTGTTTTTCATTTCCCAGAGGTGTTTTTGGTACCCTGACTGTTCCTGCTGCAGAGCATTCTGTTGTTTTTTGGACACGATGGTCTAACCCGCCCCCCCCACTCCGCCACACGCCTGGAGGGCTAATAGGAAATTTTTATGTTTGTTCTTTTTTTTTTTTTGGTTTGTTTGTTTCCTTTTCCCTGATATCTGTTTCTGCCAAGTTATTTTTTGTTTCTTTAGGCTTCTACCTTCCATGTTAAAGCCTTTTATTTTTTGTTTTTTTTCCCCCTCAAATGTTAGGAACTCTTTGATGAGCTGCTCATACCAGCAGCTGGGGTTGAGAGAGCAGGCTGGGAGCTCTGGGCATCGTGGGTGGTGCTTCACTGGGGGTCTGGGTGTTTTTTGCTTTTTTTTTAGTGCCCCAACGTCAGTTTTAGATCTTCGCCCAGTTTCCTTCCTGGAAGGTCACCGTCACCTTACTTTCTGTTTTTCAGTAGTTTTTACCTGTGTGTTGTACCCTCCCAGAGACTAACCCTTATGGGGCTGCCAGTCCCGGGGGCCCCTTAAGGATTCAGCAGTGGGAACCAGTCTGGCCTTAGCTCGTTCTGCTTTGCACTTTGAATTCACTCTTCTTCCGTGGCTGGATTAATGATCACCTGGCCATAAGCTCTCCAGCTTCCAGAATCTTGGTGCGTCCTTTTCTGTACATCTGGAGGTTTCTCCCTCATTCTTTTGGTCCCTTTATTAACGTCAGTGGGTTTGGGGAAGAAGGAAAATTAGAGTGTAACTCCCTGACCAGAATGTAGCTCCCACGAGAGCAGGGCCCAGCCTCTCCCGTCCATTGCCAAGGCTGTGGCCGTGGCCGTCGGTAAATATTTGAGGCTCAAAGCCCGAGGCGGTACCCTGAGTGTTTGCTCAAGTTTCGTGTTTGTGCAGTGAGCTCTGCTGCTGTCCAGATTCCCGGGAACTTCCCTTTTTTTTTTTTTTTTTTTTGGTTTTTTAGGGCCACACCAGCGGCATATGGAGGTTCTCAGGCTAGGGGTCAAATCGGATCTGTTGCTGCCGGCCTACACCACGGCCACAGCAATGCAAGATCCAAGCCGTGTCTGCAACCCACACCACAGCTCATAGCAACACTGGATCCTTAACCCACTGAGCAATGCCAGGGATCGAACCCTCAACCTCATGGTTCCTAGTCGGATTCATTTCCGCTGCACCATGATGGGAACTCCGGGAACTGCTTTCTTGCCCAGGTTTCAGGCACCTGTGGACGAAGCGTCAGACCATCCGCAGACCACGTATGATGACAGCGGGACTGGCGAGGTCCAGGCCAGGTAAAGCAGGTCTTTCCAACCCCAGCGGGCAAATGATTGAATCTCAGAGACAAGGAAGGACGGCAAAGACAGACCCTGGGCTTTTTTCCCCTTTTGGTCCCCTCTTACTGCTGACCAGCTCTACGGCCTCAGCTGGGCCTCAGTTTGTAAAATACGGGCTCAGAGGTTGTTTTTTTTTTTTGGTGTTTTTAGGGCCGCACCCAAGACATATGGAGATTCCATTCTAGGGGTTGAATTGGGGCTTTACCACCAGCCACAGCCACAGCCACGCCAGATTCGAGCCTCGTCTTCAACCTTACACCACAGCTCACGGCAACGCCGGATCCTTAACCCACTGAGTGAGGCCAGGAGTCGAACCTGCATCCTCATGGATATTAGGTTCTTTTCTGCTGAGCTGCGATGGGAACTCCTTTTTTTTTTTTTTTTTAAATGGCTGCACCTGTGGCATATGGACGTTCCTGGGCAAGGGGGTGGAATCGGAGCCGCAGCTGCCAGCCTCTGCCATGGCCACAGCAACAGCAACGCTGGATCTGAACCACATCTGCGACCTATGCTGAAGCTTACAGCCACGCCAGATCCTTAACCCACTGAGCAGGGCCACGGATCCAATCTGCATTCTCAGAGACGTGTCCGGTCCTTAACCACAATGGGCACTCCTGGAGAGGTTCTGAGTTTGGACGGTGCCTTCAAACATCGGCCTCATAGATGACAGATGTGACTCTGATGGATGCGACCTGCGTTTTATAACTAGGGATGAAAGTGGTTGCTGCCTGCCCCACCCACACCACTGAGAGTATGACTTGCACCACGTGACTTGAGAACAAGTGACTGAGGATTATTTCTTCGTGTGAAAGCATTACTATTCATTGGAGCCAGTGTTTGCCAAAATACTTGCCAGAGGGAGAAAAGAATGTGTGATAACAGATACGTCACCATCAGAGGCTGATCTTTTAGTATTTCACTCTCAGGAAAGTGAGAATCACGGGGCGTAGAATGGAGTTGTAGAAAGTGGAGCTAAAAGGGCCTCGGGTGGGGAGAGGCCGGCCACTACCCTATCTAGGGCCACCACAGAGACGCTCTGGAGGAGGGTCAGTCCAAAGAGTGCTGTCACCACAAGCCACTGCAATAGCTGGAACCGCTAATGTTTTGATAAGGAAAAATCATCAAAAATGAGATAAGAATTCTTTAGGAAATGATGTAGTTCTTTATTTTTGCTTTTTAGGGCTGCACCTGTGGCATATGGAGGTTCCCAGGCTAGGGGTCAAATTGGAACTACAGCTGCCAGTCTACACCTCAGCCACAGCAACACCAGATCCGAGCCGCGTCTGTGACCTACACCACAGCTCACGGCAATGCCAGATCCTTAACCCATTAAGCAAGGCCAGGGATTGAACCCGCAACCTCATGGTCCCTAGTCGGATTCATTTCTGCTGAGCCTCGATGGGAACTCTGGAAATAACATAGTTCTTAGTTCTGGTTCTGAAGACGTGTTAATCCATCGGTGCCTTCCAGAAGGGCTGGCCATCCTGGCGGGTTTCAGGGCTGGGACGTGGTGAGACCGGGTAGGGGTGGAGCTGCGGAGCTCACGTTAGGTGTTTCTCTAGGAACGGTCTAGTGTCTTGGAAAAGAAAAAGAAGACCTCAGAGCCTAGAGGAAACAGCTGGGCTCTGAGCAGCCTCGCAGAAGAGCCCCTGCAGAAAAATAAAGATGCTCACAGACCCAAACCGAAGGCTGGGGGTGATGTCCCCAGGCAGAGAGGGCACCCAGCTTAGCAACCGGGCCAGCCCCAGGGTGGAGCATTCTACACAGTGTGGGACATTTAAGATGAGGTGGTACCCATCATAATATTTTTAGGGCTGCACCCACGGCATATGAAAGTTCCCAAGCTAGGGGTTGAATTGGAGCTGCAGCTGCCGGCCTACACCACGGTCACAGCAGCTGGAGATCCGACTTGCACCTGCGACCTGCACTGCAGCTCGCAGCAACACCAGATCCTTAACCCACTGAGCAAGGCCAGAGATCAGACCCACAACCTCACAGACACTGTGTCGGGTCCTTAACCTGCAGAGCAACAAGAGTCACTCTGATTTTTTTTTAAAGTGTAATAATTTGTCAGCAGTAAACCCCGAAGGTCCCTGCCAAGCCCTAATCTCAGTCTTTGGCTTGAGCTAGGCTTCGTGTTGCTTGAAGTCGTGGTTAAATGAATGAACATCAGCCCGAAGGCCCTCACTCCCCCTGCGTCTCCCGTGTGCGGCCCGTGAGCTCCCGCCTGGGTGCAACCATCAGATGTTAGATAACAGGCTCGCCTGCTAGGCACCTGCCCTGCCTCAGAGGAATCCGGCTCCACCTGATTCACAGTCCCACTGGGCCCGCCTGGAAAGTTCCACCCAGTAATCTAAGTACTGACTCAACAAAAGGGAAAACCTTTGCTCCAGCCTTTCTCCCTTTAGAGCCCAGGCTAAGCTCAGAAAGCAAAGCAGTAGCAGGGGACAGCCACCGTCACTTCTCCTCCATTCCCTTTTCCGACTGCTGTCACTCTCCTGTGTTTGCCTCCCAATGATATTAAAGCGCGATTCACCAGAGACTTCTCCACGCCCCCCCCCCCCGCAGGACCCTTTTCATCAAGTGGGACTTAGAATGCTTTAAAAAGAAAATTAACCTGCATGACCCGAAATTTAAAGTTTTGGAGGCAAAGTGATGCCCAGATAATCACACTTTAACCGAGGATCAGCTTGATTCGGTGGTTCAGACCTCGAATGGCTTCTCTGTGTCAGGCAGGCCCGCAGGTCAGAGCACCCATTGATCCCTCTCGTCGAGGGCCAAGGCTGCCACACCCGCCCAGTCAGGGCACCATGTCCCCACCCCAGAGCATCACAAGCTCCCAGCAGGAACTTGTCATTACAAACGGGTTAGAAGCAGGAATTCAGCACCGGATCGAGGCGGCAAAGCACACCTGGTTTTATGATGGAGGCTCTGGACGTTTCTCAGCCAGAAGCAACGAGCTCCTAGAGTTCCTGAACCCCACACAATGACACTATTGTTCGTAGTGAAATCAAGTCATTTTATTTAATTGGAAATAATCAGTATCTGTGAAAGAAAACCCAATATTGAAATAAACATTTCTGTGCGTAAAAAGTAATTCCTCCATGAAGTTACTCCCCTCGCTTCGCTGTGGGACGGGTCCCTGGGAACAGGTGCCGGGGACCTCTCCTGATGGCCAGCCACCCGAGCCCAGGACGAGGCGCCCAGCTTCCGTGGCGGGGACAGGCTGGGCCCGCCTGGCATCACCGAGTCGGCACGGGAGCAAACGCGCGGGGAGGGTGCCATCTAAGGCAGTAAAAGTGCAGAGGGACGCTGCTTACTGTGCCCGCTCCGGGAGACCGCTACCTAAGGAGCCGTGGCCGAGACCTACCGAGCCCAACCTCTCAGCACAGACCCTCGGCGCGGGGACAGGCCCCATCAGGTCAGCCACCCAGCGCTGAATTTAAGGGCGAGGGACTGAAGCAGCGGCTCATGCCAAGGACGGGCGCCGGGGCGTGCTGGCTCCCGTGTTCTGCCAGGCTCGCCCCACAACCGCTTTTCCGTAAACTGCCATTCTCAGCCCCAGACCACAAATCCTCATAAACTTTCATTTTTCGCTGCGTCAGAGTAGCTTTGTTCTGCGCAGCACCTGTTTTCCATTTCAGAGTCTCCAATTTGAAACCTGCAACGGAAAAAGAAACCTCTTGACAGTTTCTTAATTGAAGGAAACGGCGACGGGGCCGTCACCCAAAAGAGCCTTCGGGAAAACCCGGAAAGCCTGTACCTCGCTGACCTGATTCTCTGCCGCGTGTGCGGTCACTGCTCGATTTATAAAGTGAAAAATACTCTGATGATCTCGGTGCTCTATGAAAGTCAATCACCTGCAAGTCCTGCCCCAAGCAGTCCATCTGCGATCCCTAAGTCACTGCCGACTTCCGCCCTGCGCTACAGATACTGCTCTTTCAAGCCGAGCAGGATGTCACCGCAAGCCCAGGTGGGGTGACGGTGGGACCGCGGGCCGAGGTCCAGGCAGGCGGGCGGAGGAGGAACAGAAGGTCAGACGCCAAGAGCTTCGGTCTCACTGTCCAGAGCCAGGGGTGGCGTTAGCTGCTTTCCACCTACTAGGAAGGCAACGTCACAGCCCCCAGTGCGAACGAAAGCTGCCTGCAAGACAGCGCTCTCCCTCAGGGAGCTGGGGGCGGCTGCCCAGACGCCAGCGGCACCCTCCTCTGTCCCGCAGTGGGGTTCGCTTCGCTAAGCGTGGTCTGGAGAACAAGCCTAGAACGGATTCAAGTCCCCAAATGCAGGAAGCGCGCACCGATGTCCCACGACGCAGTGCTCCCGCCAAGGCTGCAGCCGCCGCCTGGGCCCGTCCTCCTCTAAGACCCTCGGGAGGGCCGAGGCTAGCGTGTGTCCAGTCCTCACACCAGCAAGTGTCACGCCTGTCACCGACGAACCCGTAAACCTCTTTGGTATATATAAGAATGAGAAAATTAATTAAGCCATGAAATCTAGAAATAAGTAATATTGTGAGTTAGTAAAATGCTTTTCTGACCACACACTTCTGGTATCTGGTGCAGCGAACCAAATGTCCATTTTCGTGGTGGAGCTCAAGCGGTGTTGGTTTCCTTGATGTCCTCTCTCACCTTTTAAAGACATCTGACGTGGTTCTAAGTCTTCACAACACCCTGTGAGGTAGGCGGTATTGACCCCATTCTACAGACGGGGCAATCTAGGCACGGAAAGGTTGGGTGGCCCCTCGAAAGCCGCGAGGCGCGGCGGGGCGCGGCAGCGCTCCAGCCAGGAGCCGAAGCCGCCTCCGATTCCCGCTCCGCAGGTGCCGGCGCAGGACCGCACGGAAGGAATTCACACGGAGACCAAGTTCCTCTCTAGTTCAGAATTCAACAAGGGTCTCAGGGCTGTCATGTCTGACGCATAAAGCCAACCACGCTCCCCAAACTTGAAAAACAAAAGTACCGACTAAATCTCAGCTGGGATTATTTGCTCTATTTTTTTTCATGAGTCAGCTTGCTTGAATTTTGTAGTTGTATATGCTCAAACCCCTTTGGAAAAGACAGTCTGAAATGGCATTAGGGACAACGGAATTTTGAGAACAGAACATAGAAATCAATGGTTAATAACAGATTTAAATCAAAACACAAAAATATAAGCTATGGTAAACTCAGAATAAACCCCAGGTGAAGGGAGAGCAGTCTCTCTCAAGGTCTAAGAGCGCCTGGCCCGCAGCAGGTGTCCAGGAAGCATTTCTTGGATAAAGGAGAAATGAGGCACCTGGGACACGCCCGTCAGTAGGAAGAGCCCCCCTTGGGGAGAGCAGGAGCCAGGACTCTAGAGAAGCCGCAGGGGCACACGGGTCCCTGGCCTGGGGAGCCCCTGCAAGACGGCCTCGGCCAGGTCACCTGGGGGTGTCCACGCTGCCTTTCTGCCACATAAAAGCTGGGGCGCACACACCAAGTGGCTCCCCTTTGAGTTCATACTGCTGTCTTTAAAAAATAGATATGTAAATACCATGAGATATATGAGAAGCCAAAGTGCCTTATAAGGAAGTGTCTTTAAAACTATAGAGACGCTCATGCACGGAAGGACAGAAATAAGGTTAAAGCTGTGCTGCCCGGGGTTTTCGGTTACAGTGAGGGTTTTGCCTGTTTCTAAGGCTAGCAAGCGCTGATGCCCCTCCTGCTTCCGGCAGGAGCCTCGCTGGCCGTCTCCCTGGGGGGCCTGGGGGGGGGCGCAGGGCGGAGCACGGCCTGGGCACCCCCCGCATGTCTGGAGGGCACTGCTGAGTATTGCTCTTATTGGCTTCTTGTCCATCTTTAATCCACGTCCTACCTTGATTTAGCCCAAGAACAGGCTGCCCTGGGTGGTGGGGAGTGGGGGGGCGTCCTTTGGTCCTAAGGCCTTCTGACCATTTGGTCTTGCGTGATGTTCCAGACGAGTCACTGGTGACATACGGAAAGGTCAGCAAAGTCCACTCCGCAGAGTGGCCGAGGGGAGGCAGCTGGGTCCCGGCCTGTCATAGCTCCACCTTGACTCCCTTTATGAAAGGCAGGCCCGTGGGCACCCGCTTCTTGTACTCCAGGTACTCCTCCCCGAAGAAGTGGATCAGCGAGATCTCCTCCTCTTCTGTTCGGTCGCGGAAGAACCGCCACACGGTCAGCGCGTAGCTCACGCCGCAGATGGGGTTACACAGCATCACCTGACAGGGGACACGGGGCGAGTGGGCTCGGCTCAGTGGGATTTGAGACCGTGGGTCTCAGCAGCACCCGTCGCCTCCTGCACCCAGAGGGCTGCCTGCCTAGGGCCTGAGGCTCTCCGGAAATAGCCCGAGGGCCTCTGAGAGCCGGGGGGCTGTGGACTGAAATCACACCATCACTTTCCCAACAGAACTAAACACCCGTTACTGTAGCTTCTGCGGATGTGCTTTCTTGTTCCTCTTACTTAATACCGAAAAATTAAAAGGAAGGCTCAGCCTCTTGGATTTCGACCCTCACGCAGGGGTGACAGCAACTCCTCCCCCAACCCCATGCGTGAATCCCCACTCGCCACACCACTGCCCTCCCGCCCAGCACATCCTAGCGTGCGCCCTCCCAAGTCACAGCTGCCTGGCCCCTGCCCCTGGCTCCCTCTGGACTCCATACACTGAGCTTCTGAAACCACTTCTTTCATCAGATCCCACCCCTGCTCAGAAAGCGTCAGGGCCTAAGTCTTGCTTCCTTAGCCTGGCTTTTTTTTTTATTTTGGTCTTTTTGCCTTATCTAGGGCTGCTCCCGCGGCATATGGAGGTTCCCAGGCTAGGAGTCTAACAGGAGCTGTAGCCGCCGGCCTTCGCCACAGCCACAGCAACGCGGGATCCGAGCCGCATCTGCAACCTACATCACAGCTCACAGCAACGCTGGATCCTTAACCCACTGAGTGAGGCCGGGGATTGAACCCTCAACCTCATGGTTCCTAGTCGGATTCGTTAACCACTGAGCCACAACAGGAACTCCAAACCTGGCTTTTTTTTTTTTGACCACAATCACACCAAGCAGAAGTTCTCAGGCCAGGGATCGAATCTGAGCCACAGCAGTGACAACACCAAGTCCTTAATTGCTAAGCCACCAGGGGACTCCGCAGCATAGCGTTTGAAACCCAGAAAAGCAGCTCTTCATCCACCCCCCACCCTGCTCACTGCGACAGAACCTTCCCGGATCTGCGTCTTCCCCGGGTGGGTGACTTTCACCAAGAAGCACGTCCTCACTTCTAATCCTCATCACTGCTTTCTGAGCACCTGCTGTGTTCCCAGCACACGCCGAGCCCTTAATGACCAACCAATAAGCTGTTCAACCCCCAGAGCAAGCCTCTGAGGTGGCGCTGCTGCCCCCAGTAACTCAGGAGGAAAGGGAGGCCAATCGGCCAACGTCAGCGCCTGGGCCCTCCTGGCCGGCAGACGAGGGCAGCTGCTCAGCGTGCCCTAGTGTGTCGTTTCCCAGTCTCGGGCCACAACCGTGATGGAGCCGAGAAGTCAACTCGGTGTATCATAAACAGCCTTACAAACAACCACAATGCAGAAACGAGAGTGCCCTGTACACAGTAGGGGTAGGGGCCACTCCAGGAACGGTTTGTCTGTTTTTATACAAATGTGTGTGCTTGGCCGTGGTGTAAAAACATCCATGGTCAAAGAGGTATGAAGAAGCCCTTAGCCCTACAGGACTTGGGTTTACTAGTTAACACGTCAAATGACATGATTCAACATCAGTTTGTTCCCAGGTAAGGTGGGTTTTTTTTTTTTTTTTTGGCTGTTTAGGGCCGTAGCCATGACATATGGAACTTCTCAGGCTAGGGGTCAAATCAGAGCTAAAGCTTCCGGCCTACATCAGAGCCACAGCAACTAGGGATCCCAGCCGCATCTGCAATCTCCGCTACAGCTCACGGCAACACCAGATCCCCGACCCACTAAGCGAGGCCAGGGATTGAACCTGCATCCTCATGGATACTAGTCAGATTCGTTTCTACTGCGCCACAGAGGGAACTCTGGAAAGGCGATGGTTAAGGTGGGAGTCTTAAGTTTCAGAAACACAAGTTTTAAAATTGCTGTGCAATCACCTGCCATTGGGGGTCACGAGTGTCCCAGGTGCCACGCACTGCAACGGGGTAACTGGGGGCCCAGACTGGATTTTCCCAAAGAGGTGATGAGTTTTCTGAGACAGAACAAACCTCCATTGCTCTTGCTAAATCTGACACATGACCTTGGCCTCATCGATAGCAGCTTCTAAGGAAAATCAGCTAAGCTGCCACTTTAGGGGCAGGAGGCACTCCCCAAAGCGCCATCCGTCCTCATCCCACTGCGGTGCTCCAGATCTCAGTTAAAGAGGCAGAAAAGCAGTACGACAGACGGAGTAACAGCTCCTAAAATCCCCCAGGGTTTAAGTGTACAGCAAAAAGTGTTAAGGATTGGAGTTCCTGTCGTGGCTCAGTGGTTAACGAATCTGACTAAGAACCATGAGGTTGCGGGTTTGATCCCTGGCCTTGCTCAGTGGGTTAAGGATCTGCGTTGCCTTGAGCTGTGGTGTAGGTTGCAGACGCGGCTCAGATACCACATTGCTGTTGCTGTGGCTGTGGCGTCGGCCGGTGGCTACAGCTCCTGTTAGACCCCTAGCCTGGGAATCTCCATATGTGGCTCTAGATAAAGGCAAAAAGACCAAAAAAAAAAAAAAAAAAAGTGTTAAGGATTAAGTGAGTTCTTCTGACTTGAAATGTGTGGGGGAACATGTATCCCTATTTAAAGAAGGATAGTTGCAAATACACTGAAACCCTCTGAACTGGGTACGTGGAAATGGTGGGTTTTATGTTAGCTGCATTAAAATATTTAAAAACTTGAAGAGAGACTGGTATTATAGCCAATACCATACCTGGGTCCCAATACTCCAGTAAAACCACCCGACATAAGAAGGATGCCGGAACCAGGCGTATACCCCGCTGGTCACCAGAGTATGGGTTTCTGATTTTTCGTTCTGCACCACGTGGTTGAAGTTGGAACCGGCGGTAAACATGGCCGCCTTCCGCAGACACTCTCCAAAGACCACCATCAGCAGCCCCGTGGCGCTAAGCCAGGTGATTTGCTTCAGTTCTGCAGGACAGAGACGGTGACAAACGGGAATACAGACCCAGGCCTCTTGAGGTCTCCCTCTGGATGCTTCAAATTGACCTATTTTTCCCAAAGGCAGGAACACTAGAAAAACATGCTAGTGGGCAATCAGCATTTGTCAGCACATTAAAAATCAATCAGAAGCAAACAGATTTGTTTCTAGACTCACAGAAGACGAGCAGATACAAACCTCCGGGCTGTCAAACTGGGACTCCCGCCCCCAAAGGCTGGGCTTCACCTTAGATGGTGTACAGTGTTAGGCGGGGCTAAAGCCAAAGGTCAACGTGTCCTCCACCCAAAACCTGAGAGCGGAATTCCCCAGCGCAGCTTGGCCTCTATAAGGAGCTTAGTGAGGATAGAGGCCTGGGGAAAATTACTCGGGGGGGGGGGGGGGATTAGAGCTGAGAAGGTGAACCCACGTCACTGTCCTCAGGGCCTCGTGGAAGCCACCATCCCCCTCTGAAGGGGAAAGCAGGGCACACTGACCTGGCCAGAAGATATTTTCAAGGGTGAATTCTATCCAAGAAGAAAGAGCAGCTACTGTATACTCCAGGCTGTGATTCAGGAGAAAGGAATCCAAGGACAGGCTCTTGGGGTTATTGACCGCTGTGACCAAGTATTCCGAATAGTGGAATAACGACAGGGAGCACATGTACCTATTTAAACACAAAGAGAAAAAGAGGTGAACTGGGGCAGAGGCATCCAGTCAGCCAGAAGTCAAAGTGTGGATCTGGTCTGAATGGTCCCTGAATTCCATGATGGGGTCCTGCTGTCACCTGTCTGAGAGTGGACACCAGGCACCCACATGTAACATTACTCCCTGAGGTTTGCGGAAAGTCGGGTTTTAAAGGGACTATGTTTGTGAATGTCACAGGACGGGGAGAAAAAAAAAACCAAAACAAGAAACATAGGTTAGGAAGGCATTACGGGCCTTCAGCTTTTTTTTTTTTTTAAATGACACTACACACAGTAAAACATGAAAGAGGGAAATATCAAAATAAAGGAGTGATGTATGTCGAATACAAAAATTCAAAAAACTGAAATAATTCCAGCAAAGAAGGATTAGATGGCTCAGAGTATTGATAAGAGGAGATAAAGCTTTTTACCTTGAAGCCACTGGTTCATATCCAGGTCAGGGACTAGAAGGCTCAAGGGACTGAAATCACAGTGTAGGGAAAAATCCTACACTGGCCGTGGGGGATGCACTAGATGTGACCTAATAGAAATTAGAGACGGAAAAGGCCTGTGAAGACGAGCCGGAGCCTCGCCCCTTCCTGTTCACTGAGGACCTGTACCCTCTTCTGGGAAGGGCTGGTCACATTACAGAATGTGCTGCGGCTGCAGTAAGGGCACCTGTTGGGGGGGGGGCGTTGCCAGGGAGACCTGTTTCCACCTGCAACAGAAGCAACCAAGGGGCACAGGGCACATGTTCTCAAGGTCCGAGATGCAGGAATCTAGGAATCTAGCGACCTCATCTCCTTAGAACCCTCAACAGCCTTCAGCCAGCCAGGGACGCGGAAGGATCGCTACTGACCCTCTGACCGGCCCACCCAGACCTCAAAACTTTCATTTCCCAAGCACTTCTTACCAGCCAAAGTGATTCCAAGAAGACTGGCTAAAACTTAGCAGCACTCCACAGCCAAACACAAAGCCAAGGAAGCAGGCTCGGATGGCTATCTGAAATGGACCCAAAAGAAGCTCAGTCACCTGGCTGTTCTCGGAGCACACGTCCCGGCTGCAGGAGCATCATCCTGTTTCCTGGGATAAGGAGGCCACCACCAAGTCTGCAGAGCTCATCTGCTCAGAGGTTAGCAGGGTGAAGCGGGGCTGCCTGGGTTCAAATCCCAAGCCCACCCTTCTCTGGCTCTGTGGTCTTAGGCAAGTCACTTAACGTCTCTGGACCTCGGTTTCCCCACCTACACAATGGGGATGACCATAGCACCTACCTTTGAGGACAGCTGTGACCAGTACCCGAGTAAAGCGCTTAAAGAGTAAGTGCTGCATCCGTTCTAGCTACCATCGCTATTATTACTGTAATTGTTACTGAGGGCTGTGGGAAAACTGCGTAAACCTAGCTTATTGGCCGAATTCTCCCCAAGTCCGCGCAGCGAATATCTGGTCGGGGCACCTGGGACTCTGCGCCCAACGCCCTCCACGTAACTGCGGGGCCTCTGACCTCAGACTTGACAGCAGGTAGCTCCCCACACCTTAAGTTACATAAAAGAACGCGCGGGCTCCCTCACTCCCCACCCCACGCGCGTCTGCCGCAGCTGCAGAACCGCACCAACTGCAATCTGCCACCCACTCCGCGGGGCGGACGGGGCCCCGCGTCCCCAGCCCCCCCAAGACTGGAGAGGAGGGGGCCCTCCTGCCACCTGAACTCGCCGATGCGAAAGAACACCGGCCGAGGGAGGCGGCCCCTCTCGCAGGCCGGGCTCTCGGCCGACCCGACCCAGACCTCGACCCCGGGGGACGGTGGCCATGCGCCGCGCCCAGCCCGCCCGGCCCCGGGCCCTCGCCCGGCCCTGCCCGGCCTGTACCTGGTAGCGCGGCGGCCGGTAGAGCAGCAGCAGCAGCGCGTTGAGCACAGCCACGTAGAGCGCCAGCCCGGTGCGGCCCTGCAGGCCGGCGCGTGTGAGCAGCGGCAGCGCGAGCACCGAGGCGCCCAGCAGGAAGGTGGCGAGGCTGAGGCGCGCCTCAGAGCCCGGAGGAGCCCGCGCCGCGCAGCCCGCCATGGCGCAGGCCGGCGGACGAGCGGGCGGCAGCGCCGGCTGTAGTCCTGGGAAACCCGCCCACCGCGCCTGCGCACTGCGCGGTCGACGCCGACAACGAAGGGCAGCCGCCCGGACCTGCGTGCCTCCCGCGAGCTCTCGCGATACCGCCGCGCCGCGGCGCTGGGGCCCGAATTTGGCGGGAGCGCCCCGCCCCGCGGCCCCGCCCCGCGGCCCCGCCCCGCGGCCCCCTAGAACCGCCTACCCGGCCCCCCACGCAGGCCGAGCTGACCCCGGCGCGGGGGGCAGCGGAGCGCCTGGGTCCTGGGCGGAGAAAGCGACACCGGCATCTGCCAGGAGTCCGTCCCAAACTCCAGAATGTCCCTGTCCGGAGAAATCACCTGATATCTGAAGCAAGCCCACCTTTGTCGGTCCCGCGCGGTCCTCCCAGCAACTGACACCCCTGGGCAGGCGGGCAGGGACGTGCAGGCGACCCGCCTCCACCCCACCGCGGTCCCCGGGGCCCGCGCGCAGGGCTGGCTGGCCCTCCGCAGAGTCTCCGAGCGCCCACTGGGTGACGCCGCGGGAAGCCTGAAATCCCAACGGGCATTCACGCAGCGGGATGACCCCCCACTTCACTTCGTGTTCAGGAAGAACGTTGGCGGACAGGTGAAATACTCAAGACCTGTTAAAAGACAGAATATGCAAAACTTGATAGTGAGGTCCTGACTCCACTGGGAGCTTATGTGTGAGCCTGGGGAAATGACTGACATAGACGCCAAACTTATTTCACAGCGGTAATTGTCAGGCGGACTCGGGGAGACGTTTTACTGTCTTTTTTATATGCTTTTGGATCTTCCATATGGCCCACAGTCTATATATATATTACTATATATATTACTTTTATCATTAGGAATTTCTCCTTACCTTTAAAAAGAGTAGATGTCCCACAAAGGGGTGGTGGAGGAGAAAGGCAAGTAAGCAAATGACTAGAATAAACTCTAGTGGGATGGGAGTGAAGTAGGGGCCAAGTAAGGATAGAGAGGGAATGAGAGGGACCCCCAGGAAGAGGTCTGCGGTTGGAAGGCTCAGGAGCCTGCATGGAAGAGTGGGTACTGGCAGCCGGCCTGCCTCTGGAAATGAGAGCAAGGGCGTCCACAGGGAGAAAGGGGGGAAGGCACTGAGTTTGCAGCCAGAGGCAGGAGGAAACAAGCCTGAACAATAGGGGACAGGTCCCCAGGGAGCCTAGAACCCAGAGTAGTGGGTCAGAGAGCAATAAGGCCAAGTGGGCTGCCAGTCAGCCGAGCTTGCCTCTGAACCCCTAGCCACGCTGCCCTCCTCTGTTCCTGCAGGAACTGGCAGGTGACCTGGCATCTGCACAGCTGGGTTCAGGGAGGGATGGAGAGCCAGCCTCAAGGTCAAAGCAACTGTGTGAGCCTCACCTTCCGGTAAAATGGGGATCCTGGGAGTTCCCACTGTAGCTCAGTGGATTAAGAACCCGACATAGTCTCCGCCGTGAGGATGACGGTTTGCAGGTTTGATCCCTAGCCTTGCTCAGTGGGTTAAGGATCCAGCATTGAGCGAATGTGGCTCAGATCTGGTATTGCCCTGGCTGTGCAATAGGTCTCGGCTGCAGCCCCAATTTGACCCCCAGTCTGGGAACTTCCATATGCTGCAAGTGTGGCCGTAAAAAGAAAATGTTCTGTAAGACCAGTATCATGTTTAAATGTTGCTGGGAAGATATTTGCTCAGCTCACTAGATGGAAAGGAACTGAAAGGAGATTTGATGTTGCAAAGTCCAAAGTCACCCAGTTGCATGGGAAGGACATGCAACTGTCCCATGGGAAGGACACTTACTGGGGGTTGAGAGCCCCGGCTTCTGCCACTGCCCCCAATTTCTACCGGACTCAGCACCTGTCCCTCATTGCCAAGACACCTTGGGGCCACTAGAGGGTGCATATTGCATCTTTGCTCCTAGGAGTGAGTCCATCCTGGGACAGAGGGCTGCTCCCAGGAAGTTCCTTTTCTGGCCAGTTCCTGCATTCAACGCTGATTATGGCCCTGATTTACCCCCGCCCCCCCAGGGACGGTCCCTGTACTGGGGGGCAGAGAGTAACATGTCATCCCGACTGGAGGGCTTGAGCAAGCCTCGCCCCTCTGCTCATCAATTCCCCTTAGACCACACAATTGCCATCACCCCCATCCTGGAGAAGGGAGAAAGAAGGGCGAGGCAGTTGCCTCCCAGGAAGGGCCAGACCAGAGGGAAGGGGAATTTTTGTTTTATTTATTTATTTATTTATTTATTTATTTATTTATGCCTTTTTCAAGTGCTTCACCTGCAGCATATGGAGGTTTCCAGGCTAAGGGTTGAATCAGAGCTGTAGCCACTGGCCTACGCCACAGCCACAGCATCCAAGCTGCAACTGCAACCTACACCACAGCTCACGGCAACACCGGATCCTTAACCCACTAAGCGAGGCCAGGGATCCAACCTGCATCCATCCTCATGGATACTAGTCAGATTCATTTCTGCTGAGCCACGATGGGAGCGCCAAGGGGAAGTTTTAGAAGTCGCTGGAGTTGCTGAAGCTGTCAGGGCCCAGGTTTCACGGAGCAGTGATGGAAGAGAATGGCAAAGAAGGAAATTTAGAAGTTCCCATTGTGGCTCAGCAGTAATGAACCCAGTGAGTATCCATGAGGATGCTGGTCTGATCCCAAGCCCTGCTAAGCAGGTTAAGGATCTGGCCTTGCCACAAGCTGCAGTGTATGTCGAAGATGTAGCTTGGATCTGGTGTGGCTGTGGCTGTGACGTAGGCCGGCAGCTGCAACTATGATTCAGCCCCTAGTCTGGGACTTCCTTGTGCTACAGCCTCGGCCCTAAGAATAAAAGAAGAAGCAGCAGCAAATGTATGCACATGCTGGCACAGACCCAGATCCACATAGAGAAACAGTAATTCACCCAGAGATATAGACATAGAGTTCCTGTTGTGGCTCAGTGGTTAACGAATCCGACTAGGAACGATGAGGTTGCGGGTTCAATCCCTGGCCTCGCTCAGTGGGTTAAGGATCCGGCGTTGCCGTGAGCTGTGGTGTAGGTTGCAGACGCGGCTCAGATCTCGCGTTGCTGTGGCTGTGGTGAAGGCCGGCAGCTACAGCTCCTGTTAGACCCCTAGCCTGGGAACCTCCATATGCCATGGGTGCAGCCCTAGATAAGGCAAAAAGACAAAAAATAAATAAAAAACACCCAGAAATACAAACAGAAACACAGAGACCACTTTCTCACTGGAGAGGAAAGCGACAAGATCAAACAAATCCACTCTGTGCTCAGAGGCTCTCCGGTGTCACCCCAGTTTGTCATCCCCCGGGGCTAGAGGAACCTACAAAAAACATTAAAAAATCAAGAAAAGCTACTCAGCAAGGGTTGCCTCGCACCCCCCCCCCCAAATAAGCATTTGAATGTGTTTTGTTCTAGGAGTTGTGAGGCTGGCACAAAGGGAACCCTTTCTCAGGCAGGAAGGTTCCTCTCTAGGGCCTCCCCAGCCCCCATCCAGTCACCTACCCATCTGCTGATGTGGCTTTCCATCCTGGGCCCAAGTGGTGTCCCTGATGTTTTAAAGAGATTTCAGAACCGTGAGGACTTTTCCAAGTTAAACTGCAGGCCAAGATGAAGTTAGGCTCCCTTTTCTTAAATGGGCTTTGCTTTATTGAGCCAGAGGAAATATAGAAAAAGGAGTGCTGCAGAGCAAGTGGGAGGGAGGTGCAAGGATGGGTTCTTTCTCTGTTTAGGGCCATACCTTCAGCATACGGAAGTTCCCAGCCTAGGGGTCGAATCGGAGCTACAGCCGATAGTTGCAGTTGCCACAGCAACTCGGGATCCAAGCCGCATCTGCGGCCGACACCACAGCTCATGGCAATGCCGGATCCATAACCCACTGAGTGAGGCCAGGGATCGAACCCACATCCTTGTGGACACTAAAAGGGTTCGTTGCCGCTAAGCCACAATGGGAACTCCTAAGGATGGGATCTTAACCAAGCACAGCAACCCACACCAGCTTCCAGGATGAAAAATCTGCTGCCATCGAAGCCTGACGCCAAGTAGGAAACAGTTCAGGAATTCTGCTTCTCCCTCCTCCCTGCCAGTGGGTCTGCAGTCAGGCGTTAGATCGCCCTCCTGGGACTCCTGGCCACTCCCAGGCCTCTGCCTAGTTCACTTCCCACGTGGAGACCTGGAAGGGCCTGTCCAGTATGGCGGCAGCTCGCTCTCTCCCAGGTTTTTTTTTTTTTTTTCCTCTCCTCTGGCCCTTCCCCACTCTGGGCACGAAAGCCCATTTCTGTAAGTCTGGCAGATGACTGGTGATTTACGAGTACACCAACCCAAAGTGCATAAGTCGTGTGTGCACAAAGGGGCCGGGTAAATATTTAAAGATTAGAGCCAGCTGGGGAGAAGCACAAAAGGCGGGGACAATGAGGGTCTCCCTGAATTCACTCTCTCTTAGCTGGGCCAGCCCGGTTCAGTGCTGATGCACTCACCACAGTCCCAGCCTTTGTGCGCTGGAGGGCCTTTGGCTGCTGGGCCATTCGGAGTCCTAACACTGCTAAAGGGAGTTAAACAATTGCAGCCTCTCCATCCCCATCTGGAGACAATCGGTTGAGTCATTTCAGCGCTTTTGCTATGTCCCCATAGTTAATTACATGGAGCAATCACTTCATTCCATTTTGAAAGGCATCAGTGGAAGGGGCCGCTTATTCTCCTTCCAGTCACTGCACCAGCAGCGGCCTTCACAGCACCCAACAGTTAGTGTAGCTTTTTTTTTTTTTTTTTAAATGGCTGCACCTGTAGCATACGAAAGTCCCTGCGCTAGGGGTAGAATAAATAGGAGCTGCAGCTGCCGGCCTACACCACCGCCACAGCCACAGCTACTTGGGATCCGAGCCGCATATATGTCCTGTGGACCTTTAACCCACCGAGCGAGGCCAAGGATCGAAACCGCATCCTTACAGACACTAGGTCATGTTCCTAACCTGCTGAGCCACAAATGGGAACTCCAGTTAATGTAGCTTTAAATGCCTGAGGACTGCAGGAAGGAAGCGGTCTCCCCTAGTTCCTGTAGTGGCACAGGGGAAACAAATCCAACTAGAAACTATGAGGTTGCAGGTTCGATCCCTGGCCTTGCTCACTGGGTGAAGGATCCAGCGTTGTTGCCCTGAGCTGTGGTGTAGATCACAGACGTGGCTTGGATCTGGCGTGGCTGTGGCTGTGGCGTAGGCCAGCAGCTGCAGCTCCAATTTGACCCCTAGCCTGGGAACCTCCATATGCCTCATTTGCAGCCCTAAAAAGTTAAAAAAAAAGGGTTGGGGGTGAGAAAACCAAGTGGAGGAACAGAGGTCAAACCCACAGGCCACTCTTTGCCTTCAGTTCCCCAGCTGAGGAGGCAATGGGCTTTGAGCAGCCCTGGAGGCCCCCAGAGCTCTCCGGAATTAAGGAAGGAATTTTTCCTAAGGAGCCGAGGGCGGTCTCTGTCCGCCCCTCTCCCCCCAGCGCTCTGCCTGGACTTGCGCTCCTTTCCAACCCCCCGGGGAACCCCAGAGGCTAAAGATGGAAAGGGAGTTGGTGGCCTACATCCCGGCTTGCATAAGCCGCGTTTCTAAGTTGGTCCGTGCCCTTGTCGGCAGCCTGGGAGCGCTTCGTCCTGCTGACTCTCGGAGAGGACGAAGTGAACCTGCTGCGGCTCCCCGCCATCGCCCCCCCGTCCCCCCAAGTCCCCCGCTGCCGCCGCCGCCGCCGCCGCCGAAAACGCCTCCCCGCCGGCGCGCTCCACTGGCGGGCGGGCCTGCCTGCTGTGTGTGTGGCCTGGGTCTCTGAGAAGGATCTTGGTGGGGACTCATCGACTGTCTTTTCTAATGACCTTGCCAAAGGCAAAAATCGGCCTTTAATTAAGTGAGGAAACTGGCTGCCCAGAAGGAGCCTGAATTGGGGGTAAAGGGGGTGGGGAGGTTGGGGAGGGAGGAAGCCCTCTCAGAGTCCAGGAAGAGGGTAAGATGGAACTCGCACGGAGATCTGTTTCTGTCTCGAGTCCCGGGCGACCCGCAGCCAGAGAAAGGCGAGGAAAGAGCCTAGGGGGGCCGTTTGAGGTGATGGAGCCTGGCGAAGGCGGGGGAAGCCTGGAAAGCGCGTGTATGGGGTCACCCTAGGTGGGGAGAGGCCAGGCCCAGGACTTGCCGACTGGGGGACAGGGCGCAGGGGGCGGGGACAGGGCTCAGGGGGCGGGGACGGGGTTGGGGATTGGGGGGCAGCGGAGGCGGAGGCCCATTTAGTGGGCGGAGGCGGAGCCTGACGCTGCAAATTCCGCCCCGGCGGCACCGCTCAGCCTCGCCTCCCGCCGCCAAAGCAGAACATTGCGAATTAGCGCATTTTGCGGTCAATTTTCCACTGCTTAAGAATCACTAAGCCACCCACGTGAGCGGCCCCACCCAGCGCGGCCGGGATCTCAGGGCCTGGGCTCGAGACGGGTGGTGGCCCTAGGAGCTGCGGGTGCCAGGGTGAAGGGGAGCGGCTCGCTGGCCCCTTTATTGCGGCCCTAACTCTGGAGAGGGGGCGGGCCGGGCGCCCCCGCTGCGGGCCGCGAGAGCTGCGCCGAGGGCCATTGGTGTGCTAATACCGCCGAGTTGAAAGGCGCGGGCGGCGGTTTATGGGGAGGGATCATAATTAGAGGACAAATTGCCCCGCTGCCCGCTCAGCTCGAGACCGGGGGCGGGGTGAGGGGGACGGTCCGAGCGAGGCGCGCGCCCAGCCTCCGTGCAGATGTGCAGCAGCTGGAAGCCGCGCGCGGCGGGGTGCCCCGCTTTTGGCCCCGAGGGGGCGGGCTCGGGCGCGGCTTTGTGGGTCCGGCACAATGCCCTTAACACTCGGCTGCTCCCTTTGTGCCGGGCCGCGCCGCCCGCCAGCCCTGCGGCGCCTTTGTACCGCGCCGCCACCGGCCCAGGACGGAGCGAGAGCGCGGGAACCACTTCGGCCCGGCCAGCCCCAGCGCTTCAAAGCTGCCCGGCGCGTGCCAGAGACCGCAGTCCAGCCGCTAGCCCCGGGCTGGGCTGGGCTCGGATCCGGGCGGCTGGCCCTGAGGCCAGGGCGGAAAAACAATCCGGAGCCGCTGTCGCCTAAGCCTCTGCCTGAAAGAAGGGCGGGGCGAGGTTCTCCACGCTGCTTGGCGCCTGGGAACGCCGCTGCCTGGCAGGGCCCATCAATAACCCGAGTGGGTGGGGAAGAGGGTGCTCCACGAAGCTGGGGGACGCACCAAGGATCCAGTCATTTCCCCTCCAGCTCACACGGAGGCCTTGCAAAGGCCAGTCCATTCATTTCTTGGCAGTAGGGCTCCAGTGCCGCACTTTTGGGTCCATGCAAGTTTCCCATTGCTGTCACAAGCAGCAGCGGGGGCCCACGTTCATGAAACAGAGGCCGAGAGAACACAGTAGAGAGGTGTAGGTTTGAACCCAGGGTCTCCCCTGGACGGCAGTCTTCCTGACCCTCACGGCTGCTGGAGTCCAGCCTCCTGCAGCCTAGGCAGAGGTGCTGCGCCGGATCCGGCTGCAGGGCCCAGCGTCTGGGGCACAAGCCTCCTCCTCTGAGCCCCGCGTGTCTCCAGCCACAGCCTGAATAATGAAAGAAGGCTGGCATCCCAGAATCCCCCTCTCATTTGTAGGGACCCAGAGGAGGCCAAGGGGCAGAAGTGGGGACAATAAACTCCCAGGCCTTCCCTGTGAGGGGAAGGGTCCTCAGAGCCTGAGCCGTCCAGCCTGCAAACTCAGAGCTGAGGGTGGGGCGGCCCTTCTGACCGCCCTGGCCTGAGGCTGCCTGAAGCTTGCCCTCCAGCTTGAAGAGCGTGGATCGGGTCCTGACGGGCTCAGGACACCAGAGCCCAGGTTGCACCCCAACGCAGGATCGCTCCCTGTCCCGAAGCCCCATGGAGGAGGAGTCTGGTTGTGGCCCCGCGGGCGGGCTGCACGCTTTAATGGGACACATGTTGCTGTGTGGCCCCCGTGGGCCCAGCCTGTGCCCGGCTTTTAGTGGCCACAGGCAGAAAATCGCTGCATTGTCCCGACATTAGGGCGACTAATGCGGCGTTGCCAGCGTGGCCAGAGCGTGAAGCCCGCAGAAAGGCCTTGTGGCAAGCGCTCCGTGTCGGCATCTTCATCAGGCCCGGGGAGGCCTGGTGCTCGATCACAGTCATTAGTGGGGCTTGCAACCGGCTGGGCACGGGGATCTTCCCCAGTGCGCTTGGTGGAGGGGCCCAGAACTTATGGAGACTGGAAGGGAACAGGGCATGCGTGGGTGGGGACAGGGCATGCGTGGGTGGGGACAGGGCATGCGTGGGGTGGGGACAGGGCATGCGTGGGGTGGGAACAGGGCATGCGTGGGGTGGACGCGCGAGGGAATTCCAGACTCAGGAAATGGTGAGAGGGAGAGGGATAAAGGAAAGACCGAGAAAGGGTAAAAGAGGTCCCCTGGGAGGGAGGAGGAGTCCTGGAGGTGAGGCCTGGGCTGAGGGAGGGGCGCAGGCAGAGGGGGTGGGAGAACATCCCAGTTTGCTTTCATCCCCTCCCCCTCAGGGTCCCACAAGTCCAGGAGCGCCTCATTGACATGTAAACGAGAGGCCCCTATAAAGGCGGCACTGTCGTAGCGTGCTCACTGTGACAACATGGGTGCTGAGCCCGAGACCCAGGGTGGCTCTGGGGGCCTCTCTGGCAACTTCCGCAAGGTTTTGGGTCTTGAGCATTGCAGGGTGGGGGACCCTGGGGGGGCAGAGGGTGAGAGGGCTGAGACCCCGCTGTCTAACTGCTGCCCACCCCCAGATCTCCAAGCCGCTGATGGAGAAGAAACGACGCGCGCGCATTAATGTGTCTCTGGAGCAGCTCAAAGCGTTGCTGGAGAAACACTACTCACACCAGGTGAGACAGGGGGACGTGGTGGAGCTCGGGGGTGATAGGATCTCCGGTCTCGTCCCCTCGAACCCGGGCTGCTGTGCTAAGAGTACTTTCCGCGGATATGCAGATCCGGAAACGCAAGCTGGAGAAAGCGGACATACTGGAGCTGAGCGTCAAGTACGTGAAAAGTCTTCAGAACTCGGTGCAAGGTAGAGAGGGGGCCGGGGTGGGGGGCAAGGAGCTGGTGGGGGAACTTGTGGGGGTCGGAGCTATGGATTCTACAAGGCCAAATAAAGGAGGGATGGATGAAGAAGAAAGTTCAGGGCCAGCTAAGTGAGGAGGGTGCCCAAGACCACCGTAAACGGGGAGACAGCAAACTCCTGGCTGGCAGTGAAGGTGGAATCCAGGTGGGCGAAGTTCTGGATCCTTGGGGGATTCACCACCTGCCTCTCCTCCCTCTTCTCCCCTCCCCTCCACTCTTCTCCCCTCCCTTTCTCTCTCCTCCCCTCCCTTTCTCTCTCCTCTCCTCCCTTTCTCTCTCCTCCCCTCCCTTTCTCTCTCCTCTCCTCCATTCACCCCTGCTTTCCACATTTCTCCCGTCCTCTCCCTTCCCCCCAGGGTTCTGGCCGGTCCCCAGAGGAGCCGAGTACCCGTCGGGCTTCCGCAGCTGTCTGCCCGGCGTCAGCCAACTTCAGCGGCGCGGAGAGGAGGGAGGCGGCAGCCCGCGATACCCGCACCTGCCCGAGCCCGCAGGTGCCAGCACCATGGACAGCGCCAACCCCGGGCCCGAGGCGCCAGCGCGGCGCGGCCCCTGCGCCCCAGTCATCTGGGCCCCTGCCCAGGCCGCGGGAGGATCCCGGTCCCCGCCACCCCGGCTCTTCCCCGGAGGTCTCCCCGGCCCTTCCACCAGCGTCCCCGCTCCGCAGTCAGCGTCTCGCCACTTCGCCGAGAGTCCGGGGTCCGGGCTGCGCTTGTGGCGACCCTGGTGAGGCTCCGGTGCAGTCTCGGACTCAAGGGAGCCCTCGTCTCGCCTGGGGACGCAGAGACTGTTTTGACCGGCCCGGACCCCGGTCATCGGTTCTGGTCCCGGGACGGGGTGGCCGGGAGGAAGCTGCGTATCTGCAAACTCGGGGAGGTACACGAAGCCACGGTTGGACCCGGTTCAGCGCTTCTAGGCATAGCCCATCCCCCACCCAGCCCTACAAACTCACGCTGAACCCACTTTCTCCTCCCACCCTCTAGTAGATCAGGGAGGGGGTGTACCCGGCTGAGCCCCTTTCCCAGGGCCCCTGGAGGGCAGCCCGCTTCCACCCCCGCCCCGGGGCCGCTCCGCGGTGGGAAGGTCGCGGTCGGCAGCGGCGCAGAGCGGACCCCTCGCAGCGAGGAGAATCGCTGCCCCGCCCCGGCCCATTCAACCAGCCGGGGACGCCGGGTTCCCACCGGCACAAAGCTCGCCAGGCCCCGCCCCGCCCCGCCGGCGGGCCCCCAGCCCACCCCACCCTGGACCTACTCTGCTTCCACGGATCCCCACCCCCTCCGCACGCGGCGCGGCCCACCCGCTGGAGCGCACTCCGAAGTCAGACCCTTCCCGAGACCCAGCCCTGCGCGGGCCCCGCCCCGTGAGATGCTCCGCCTACGCCCCGCCACCCGACGGTGCGCACCGTAACACCAGCTTGGGGGTTGCTAGGGTAAACTCCCGGCTCCTCTCTAGGGGAATTCACTCGGAAAAGAACTTCGGCCCGCAGCCTGGCCTCTGGCAGACCGGCCCCAGTCGTGCAGAGCCCCCGCCTCTGGACCTCTGGGCCCGGCAGGGAGCCCACCACCCTTGACCACCGAAAATGAGGTCATTGCTGTGCTCAGGCCTGAATCCAGGGGTCCCGGCCCGTGAGGGGAAGCCTAAGGGTGGAGGAAGGGATCCTGCGCCTGCGCCGAGGCCAAGTTGAATTCCCGGCACCTCCTCCCACTAGCCTGAAATTCAGAATAAAGACCGTGCGAACTTGCGAAATGGGTATAGACAGGTCACGAAGGGTCTGATTTTCTCCCATCATGCCTACTTAGGTGAATCTTCTTTTGAACTACAGACAGCAACTTTGTATAAAACATTTCTCATTTTGGGCTGCCCCCGCCTTGCCGCGTGCTAAAGTCGACCTGGTCGGATGGCGGCCGGGCTCCCCTACCCGACCTAGCGGGCTTTCCCGAGGTGGGACGGCCGTCCCCGCAGTGGCGGTCCCGGGCGGACTCTCGGACCTCTGCTTCCCGGCTCTAATCCTTCTGCTGGCCACGAGGTGGCGACCTTGCAGCGTGGACCCAGGGCGCGTCCTCCAAATTCCAATCCCGGCTGGAGGGCGGGTCGCTGGCCCAACGGGTCCGCCTCCGATAGGCGGGGCTCCATCGGCTCTGCTCCCTGTCCCCCCACAGCCCATCTCGCTGGGGTTAGCGGTCCCTGAAGCCATCCTCGGCAGACCCTGCCGTCTGCAGTCACAGGTCTTCACCTCCCTCTGTGAGAGCTTTGGAGCCCACCCCACCACCCCATCCTGCCCCTGCTCCAGGCCCGTCTCACTCCCGGGGTGGCTGTCGCAGGATTTGCAGAGAAAGGGGCAAGTCTGACCCAAAGGAAGGGCGCGCTGGCGGAGGAATTCAGGACCCGGGGGAAAGCCGTTTGGGGAGCAGCAGTGCTGTTAGGTTCTAGAGAGGTATTTCCACCAAACTGGCATGGGATTGCCTGGTGCAAATCATAGGAAGTTTTTATTGGATTCTGTACAGAAGAGAAATGCTCAGTTGTCGAGGAAAAAAAAAAAAAAGCTACAAACGGATCCCTGGCTCTGAGCTGGGTGGTGGTATGAAGACAGAGCGACAGAGCGCCCTGCCTGGTGAACCCAGGGTCCAGCTGCTAGTCAAGGCAGCCAAGAGGCCTGGAGGCTGGACAGAGCGAGAGAGGGTCCTCCTGTCTCTCTAATTTTGTAAAAACTAGGACTGGAGGGACTCCAGGAGACCATGCCTCCTGCAAGTATTGCCGTTGGATACGAAATACACAGAGTGAAAGCCCGAGGTGACAAATTGGCCAGTCCGATGGAGGTGGGGGGCAGTGGCTAACCGGTGACCTCTGCTCCCACGTAACACGTGGGTCCTTGAAGGCACAGCAGCGTTGGCAAGGCAGGCCTCCCGCAGCTGGACTGGCCAGCCCATCCCCCCCAAGCTACCCCACAGCCAGAGACTGAAGGGGCCTCTGAAGCTGAGACAGCACTGGGCACCAGCCCCTCTGGCCCCCACATCCTCCCCATTCCCAGAGGCCTCTCTGGAGCTGGGACCCTGCCTGGAGGGTAAGGAGACAGGCTTGGCCACCGGAGTGGCAGAGGCAGTGCTGCAATTCCAGATTCCAGAACAGGAAGGAAGCGGGTGCACACCACTTCTTTGCTGGTCCTGGAACCCACTCCAGGTCTTCACATGTCGGGGCCACTGCACGGAGGCAGGGGATGGGGTGAGCCTACCTCTATGTCCCCCGACCTCTGCCCCTCCAGCCCAAGGTCACAGCTATTCCTGGTTTCTCCTTATCCTGAGTCTGGGGTCTTGCTCCACAGGAGACCCAGCAGGCCCTCTCCAGGGCCCACGGCCAAGCCTGGGCCGGCAAGAGGTCTCCCCAGCATGGAGGGCAAAGAAGAGCCGTGCCCCAGGGTGGAGAGATTCCTACCAGGGACCAGGCCTTTAAACCCAGAACTTAGCAGGCTCGGAAGCCAAGATCCCATCCTGGCCAGACCTGCGTGGGTTGGGGACAGGCACCAGGACAAGGAAGCCCCTCCCCCTTGGCTTAGGTTCTGTCCACCATGTGTCCACAGTCTTCATGGTGGGAGTCACAGAAGTGGCTGGATGAAGGCAGAGCGATGGGGCGGGGGGATGCTAACAGTGGTCAAGGTGGGTGTGGCGACAATGGTGATGGTGCAAAAGTGTTGTGCTTTAGCTGGGGTGGGGAGTTCCCAAGCAGGGCAGGGGCACTAAGCGTGGGCGGCCTCAGGCTCGGGGGGCGACACCGGGCCACTGGAGGCTGACCCCCACGAAGGTCTCGTGGAGGGCCCTAGACGCTCACTCCGTGTCCACTCAGTGGTCAGGGCACACAGACCAGCCTTGGCCAAAGGGTCCTGAGACTTAACATGGTCACCTGCTCATCACAGACGGGGAAGCCGAGGCAGAGCAGGTCAGCAGGCAGACCTGCTCAGAGGATTTGGTTTGGGCTCCGAAGACCCCTGTGCTTAGACACCCTCTGTACCCCACCCCGCCCCCGAGGTGTGATAATTACAGTGCCGAGTGAAAAGCCGGGTGCAGTCTGGTGGCTCCTGCAGGTCTGGCTTTTGTTGCATCTGGTGGTGGCCCTGTCCGCGGCTCCCACCACCCCCAGGCCCAGCCTCACTCTGCCCCCGGGATGCCCTGCCCAGCAGCTGGTCCATGCCCAGTGTGGTCATCCAGGAAGTCGCTCCTCCAGGCAATGGCTGCTTTCTGGGGCTGGCAGAGAGCCACCTCCCTGTCGCCTCGGGAGGGCTGGCTCGTCTGGGAGCCGATGGTGGGCTCAGCGCAGCCTGCCCCGAGCGCGGGCCAGGATGGCATCTTTGGTGCTTTGGTCCCGCGGGCCGCCTGGCCTGCCTGCTGTCCCGGGGAGGCGCCCGCGGGTCCTAGGACGCCGAGCCCAGCGAGTCCGAGTGCAGCGTGACGTAGCCCGACGACTCGGAGGGCGAGCTCAAGAAGCTGCTGGTGCTGCTGCCGCCGCCGGCCGCGCGCAGGCCCCCAGGCTCGCCCCACGACGCGCTCAGGCCGGTCCGCAGGGTCCCCGCGTGCAGGTGCGCAGCCTGGCGCGGCCCCGGACTCCCTTGGGCGCCGCCGCCGCCAGGGGGCGCCGCGTCCCCGCCGGGCTCCGCGCAGTCGGGGGCAGGCGCGCGGGCCGGGAAGGGCCCGGGCGGGGCGCGTGGGCGGCGAAGGGCCTGCGGCTCCAGCTCGAAGGCGGTCAGCGCGAAGGCGTCGGGCAGCAGCGAGGCCGAGGCGCAGCGGGCGCCGGGCCCGGGGCGGCGGCGTGGGCTGCCGGGGGGCGAGCCGGGGGCCCGGCGGGGGTCTTCGCCCGCGGCCGGAGGGCGCAGCGACAGCAGGCTCTCCGCCGAGCGACGGCGCGGGCGGAAGGGGGGCGCATCCTCCGCGAAGGCCAGCAGGCTGCCGCGGCGCCGCTCTGGCCCTCCGGGCAGCACCAGGGCGGCCAGATCCTCGCCGGAGCCCCAGCGCGGCAGGAACGACGGCAGCGGGACGGCGGCCCACACGTCCGCGTCGTCGTGGGAGAAGCGTCGCGTGGCCGGGACCTGTCGGGACCGCGGGGTTAACCCGGGCTGCCCTCCCGGAAAGGGGGGACCCAGCCGCCCCGCCCCGGGCTGGGCGGCCGTGGGTCAGGGACCAGGCCTGGCCAGCGCACCCCGATCTGGGGCAAGAGACAAGCTTTCCGATCCAGTGGCGTCCTCCGTAGCTTGAGTCGGATGGGGAGAAGTCCCCTTGAGCAGAGTGCTGGGCCTCCAGGAGGTGCCAGATGGAGCACCCTCTGGGAACACAAGGAAACATGGGCACAGGGGCTGGGACGCTCTCTGCGGGTCCACCCCTCCAGGCTCTGTGACCTGGGGCCAGCCCCCGGGGCTGTGGCAGGCGAGGTGGCTCGGAGAGGGAAGGCCATGGCCAGGTCCCAGTGTTCCCCCCGCGGGGTATTCCGCGTCTCCCACGCTGCCTGTCCCTACCTGCAGGTACTGCATCTTGTCCTCCTGCAAGGGCCGCAGAGGGTAGAACTGGGGCAGACCCCCCTCCAGGGCAGAGAGCTCATACTTGGCCATCCTGTCCAGGGCCACAAAGTCACCCCCACAGCTGTAGTCGCCCGAGTGCTCCAACACCAGGTCTGGGGCGATGCCGCCTTCCAGGCTGGTATCTGCAGGGAGGGTACAGAACCTTAGGGCCAAAGAAATCCGGGGGCATCCGGAAGTGAGTCCCAGGGCCCTCGGAGAAAACACACAGGGCAGGGGCCTGGCTAGAAAAGCAGGGTGGGGTCCTCTCTTCAAATCCTGACTCTGCCGCCTTCTTTTGTTTTGCTGTGTTTGTTTCTGTTTTTTTGTTCGGTCATACCTGGGGCCTTTGAAAGTTTACTGGGCAGGGATTGAACCTGAGCCACAGCAGTGACAACACCAGATCCTTAACCCTCTAAGCCACCAGGGAACTCCTGCCTCTAGTTGGGGGGCCGGGGAAATCACACCCTGAGTCAGTATCCTTCTCTGCAGGGGTGGAAACTAAAGAGAAACCAGGAGCTGACACTACCCTGCACATGTCAGGGGCTCAGCTACGGGTAACACTGTGCCTTGTGGGGGGACAGGACTGGGTCTGCAGGTGCCCCTGGGGCAGTTCACCCCAACCCCTCAGGTCGGAAGCTTGAACATTCAGGCTGGGGTCCACAGCTACTCCGGGTTTTGTGTTTTTGCCTTTAAGGGCCGCACCTGCAGCATATGGAAGTTCCCAGGCAGCTAGGAGTCAGATCAGAACTACAGCTGCCAGCCTGCACCACAGCCACCATGACGCCAGATCTGAGCTGTGTCTGCAACCTACACCACAGCTCACAGAAACACCGGATTCTGAACACACTGAACAAGGCCATGGATCGAACCCAAATCCTCATGGATACTAGTCGGATTCATTTCCGCTGCGCCACAACGAGAACGCCCCACAGCTCCTCTGTTCACCAGAACATCTGAATACTTGGAACCCTGGGGCGGCCACACCAGACAGGAGAATATCCTGAGGGACAGCAGGCTCGGGTCCCTTAGGGGTTCAGGCACCTTTGGGGTCACACGGCTGTTAGCCCACTGACCCCAGCGACCTCACCCAGGCACCTCTCTCCCCGGGGGCCGTCCTCAGGCCATCCTCACCATCATCCGAGTCCTCGTCGTTGGCCATGAGGGCCAGGCACTTCTCCCAGACGGCCTTGAGGTCAGCGCGGTAGCGGTCGCAGGCCCAGAGGAAGAACGGCAGCAGCAGGGCCTGGGTCACCGAGCACCACAGCACACACAGTGCCATCCAGGGCGCCGAGGCGTCTGCCCGCAGGCTGCTGAAGCTCACCACCTGCGGGGACAGGACTGGGCCTGGCACCCGGAAGGACCCCCATCCGGCTTCCCCTCTCAGCCTCGGTGCTCCCAGCCGCGGGGCAGGTCTGAATGCCCAGCTGCCAGAAGAGGACGAGGGGTGGGGAGGCGACTGACAGAGCTCCAGGCTCTTGGGCAGGAAAGAGCCAGAGCGGGAGGGCAGAAGCCCCTGCCCGCTGACAGCTGCTGGCAGCCAAGATGAACGAGCATAACCCTGAGTGTGCACAGCCCTTTACAGTATACCAGTTAGATCATGACCCCGTGTGTGTGCACAGCCCTTCACAGTGTACTGGTTAGCACTGGGCCTGCCCTCGCCCATCTCACCCGCGGCTGCCCAAGGAGGGGGAGGCCTGGGTCACCACCTCTTCCGAGAGGCAGCTCTCAAGTCTCCCAGCTCAGGGACCTTTCTACCATCCCCCGTTGCCCCGTGGCTAGTGGCCCCCTTGGCCCTGCCCCTCCTCTGAGACCCTAGAGGAGAATCAAAGTCGTTTCTGAGGATCAGAGGGTCAGCCAGGGGGCCGGTGGGACACTGCCTTCACTCCTCCGCCCCCAGGAGACTTCATTCCTCAACCCAGAGTGACATTTAACTGCTCCCCTTGCAGGACGGAAGTGGGCATGAGGCGGACATCACGCTGGCTCTTCCACGCAAGCTGTGAGGCCCTCGGAAACACGCTAACATCTCTGGGGCTCAGTTTCTTCATCTGCAAAATGGGCTAAGAACACCCCCCACTGGGTGAGCTAAAGATTCCAGACTCTGTAGCGGGCCCGCAGCACACACTGGGCTCCATAGGGAGGGCACCCCCGCCCCCGCTCTCCCCTCTGGCTCTGAAGTTTCACACATGTGCCTCCCCTTGGGTGGTAAAGGGACTGGGGACAGTGGGCCCCACTGCACACAGGAGGACTCTGCCTGGGGGGTACTGGGCCCACTGTGGGTGGGGCAGGAGGTCCCCAGGGGCTGGACTCTGACTATGAGGGTCACCTGTCACCTTCTGGAGCTCAGATCCTGCAATGACTCCCTGCCCAGCTGCTAGGACAAAGCTGGGCCCCTAGACCCTTCCCTCCCAGTGCCTCCTTAGACCTCGCTCGCCCCCGGAGTCAAGTCCAACCCCCAGCACACATTCAAGGGCTGCCCTGCCTCCAGATTCAGGACCAGACCAGTTCAGCCACGTCACATTCCTCTCTGTCCATCCTGGGACCTGGACCCACCAGGAAGCCTGTGACACCTTCCACCTTCCACCCTCAGCATCAAATGTGCCTTCTTTGGGTCGGAAGAGGAAAGTGCCCTGCAGTGTCACAGGAAGACCCAAGTCTCTGCAGCCACCTGACCTGTGGGTTCAAGTCCCACAACAGCTGACCTTAAGCAGGTCTTCTTTTCTTTATTCTTTTTGGCCGTCCCGAGGCATATGGAGTTCCCAGGCCAGGGATCAAATCTTTTTTTTTTTTGTCTTATTAGGGCCACACCCACGGCATATGGAGGTTCCCAGGCTAGAGGTCTAATCGGAGCTGTAGCTGCTGGCCTTCACCACAGCCACAGCACCATGGGATCCGAGCCGCATCTGCAACCTACACCGCAGCTCACGGCAATGCCGGATCCTTAACCCACTGAGCAAGGCCAGGGATCGAACCCGCAACCTCATGGTTCCTAGTCGGATTCATTTCCACTGCTCCACAATGGGAACTCCCAGAGATCAAATCTGAGTCAGAGTTGCAACCTACAGCACGGCTGTGGCAACACCGGGTCCTTAACCCACTGCTCTGGGCCAGGGATCGAACTCGAGTCCCTGCAGTTGCAGAGAGACTGTCGATCCTGTTGTGCCACAGTGGGAATGCCCAGGCAGGTCACTTTAAGTCTCTGAACTTCGTTTGCTCAGTCTGTAAAACGGGATGATGATGGCTCCCTCTGCAAGGATCGGGCGTGAGGTTTCAAACACCTAATGCCCGAGCAGGCCCAGCACCGGGCTGTCCCAGAGCCCTCCCCTCCCCCCCGCCCTGGAAAGGCTCACCCACCAGCACGGGAAAGCCCATGAGGCAGTCATAAATGACGACGATGGCGGCCACCAGGCCCGTGATCTGCAGCGAGGTTTTGGCGGGCTCGGAGCCGTCGATGGAGGAGCGGCGCTTGCCCTGTGCGTCCTCCACCACGATGGTGGGCACGGTGAAGGCGCGGCGGTCCGCCCGGCGCCCCACCTGCGCGGCCAGTGTCTGGAAGAGGGCGATGGCCGTGCAGACCACGCCCATGGCCACGCTGCCGCCCACCAGCAGCAGGAAGCAGACGCCGAAGCCCAGGCCGATCTCAGCCACGATGAAGCGGCAGCCGTGAGTATAGAAGCGCTCGCTCGTGTCGTGCCAGCCGACGGCGGGCAGGGCCGACAGGATGAAGGACACCATCCAGATGCCCATGACCGTGTGCACCGCCTGCTTCTTGGCGTTGCTCAGCCTGGCACGGGGTGGGGGTGGGAAAGGGGGACCCGGAGTCACTCGCAGGGTCTCTCCCCAGGCCCCTGGGGATCCTCGACTCCCCCAGCCCCCGAGGAAGCACACTGTCACCCGCCTGTCTCACCAAGTTCTTCTTTTTTAATCTTTTTGCCTTTTCTAGGGCTGCACTTGCAGCATATGGAGGTTCCCAGGCTAGGGGTCTAACAGGAACTGTAGCCGCCGGCCTTCGCCACAGCCACAGCAACGGGGGATCCGAGCCGCGTCTGCGACCTACCCCACAGCGCATGGCAATGCCAGATCCTTAACCCACTGAGCGAGGCCAGGGATCAAACCCACAACCTCAATGGTTCTTAGTCGGATTCGTTAACCACTGAGCCACGATGGGAACGCCTCACCAAGTTCTTCTGTAATGGACTCTGTGTACACACGCACCCATCTACACGCACGCCCCTGCCGCTCCAGCCCCACTCGCGGCGGCACACGGCACGGGGCCCGGTCCCCACGCCGAGGGCTTCTGCGCACTCAGGCACACAGGTCCCTCTCTCTGAGGACACCGGACCTTCAGGTGCACACGTGCTCAGGCCCGAGCGCTCACCGGTAGTTGACGGGCCAGCGGACCATCCACATACGGTGGTAGGAGAGGGAGGTGACAGAGAAGCAGGTGGCCAGGGTGAGGGTGTAGAAAGTGGAGACGAAGACCTTGCAGAGGCCCTCGTTCCATTCATAGTCAGGGCGCTGGCGCCGCAGCTGCACCACTGCGTAGGTGGCAATGGGCACGGCCACGTTGAGCATGTGGGTGGCCGCGAGCGTGCACAACAGGAACTCCAGGGGCTTCCACTTCTTCTGCTTGGCGCCCACACTGAGGATGCCCCAGGCGTTGGCCAGCAGCGAGAGGCCTCCGCATGCCAGCCAGCCCACCGCACTGCCAGGCAGCCGCCGCTCATCACTCATGGTGCAGACGGGAGCTGGCCGGGGACGGACATCCTCCTCGAGCCAGGCCTCGGCTCACAGCAGCGGTCCTCACAGGTGGTGGCCCGGGGACACCAGGGACCAGGAGCGTCTGCAGTGGAGGGGAAGCCAGAGTGCTCTCAGTGGCTCCCCCTGGCCGCAGCATCGGAGCTCTTGGCGGGGGTGGGAGACAGAGAGGGTCCCTGACAGGCCGGTGTCTGTCCCTTCTGGCCTGGGCCGGGACGCTTCACCTCTTCTTCCTTCTCGGGGCCTCTTGGTTCCCAGGGGATATATACAGAGGTGCTCAGTAAGTGCACACTTCGTGACTTCCACCCATTCCTGGTCAACGTGCGGCATCTCGGCTTCCTTCGGGGCCAGATGCCGCACATTGGCCCCTTTCCTCAAGAAAGCAGCCAGGCTGGGCCCAGATGGGCACCGTGCCACCTGTCTACCCTGGTCCTGTCCCAGAACCAGCCAACTCCCCAAGTCCTCGCACAGCCCACGAGCGGCTCCCCCAGCGCATGCTGGGGGCCCCTTAATATTTTTTTCTTTTTACGGCCGCACCTGCGGCATATAGAAGCTCCCAGGCTAGGGGGTCAAATGAGAGCTGCAGCTGCCAGTCTACACCACAGCCACAGCAACATGGGATCTGAGTTGCGTCTGAGACCTACGCCAGACCCTCAACCCGGTGAGAGAGGCCAGGGGTTGAACCTGAATCCTCAAGGATAACTGTTGGGTTTTTAACCCGTTGAGCCACAATGGGAACTCTGAGGGGCTCCTTCCTTTGTTAATTAATTAATTAATTTAATGGCCGCACCTGCACGGCACATGGAAGTGCCCAGGCTAGATGTCGAATCAGAGCTGTGGCCGCAGCTGTAGCCACAGCCACAGCAACGCCAGATCTGAGCCATGCCTGCGATTTATACCATAACTCACAGCAACACCAGATCACCAACTCACTGAGGGAGACCAGGGGTCGAACCTGCGTCCTCATGGATACTAGTTGAATTTGTTTCTACTGTGCCACCCGGGAACTCCTAAAACAAGGACTTTGATGCTTTCTCAGGGGCCGGGGGAGCTGGCGTGAGACCCCACAACTCTAAAGCCTGGGGCAGGGCAGGTCTCACACACAGCAGGTGCTCTGGACACCTCGGGCAGCAGGGAACTGCAGAACGTGTCCCCAGGGACAGCCTGTGGATGTGAACCAGGGACAGGACACTGCCAGGGAGCTGGCCCATCCAGCCGGTGGTGAGTCCCCCAACCCAGCCTGCCACCTCGCTGTGTGGGAGCACTGGCTGGTCCCTCTGATGTGAGCCCGCTCCTCCAGCAGGCCCCTCTGGCCACGGCCTAGAGCAGGCGGTGTGGGGAGAAGTACCGCACAAAGTGCACTGCCCATACTTGGCCCTTCTCACACTCTAGCCTGTTTAATCTCATTGGCTGCAGGTCCCTCTCTCTCCATCTCTTTTTTTCTTTTGTGGCCACACCCATGGCATGTGGAAGTTCCTGGGCTAGGGATCAAACCTGCATCACAGCAGTGACAACGTCAGGTCCTTAACCCACTGAGCCACCAGGGAACTCCTTGGCTGCAGTTCTCTTGCCCCCAGCACTTACGGCCACCTACTGTCCCAGACACAGCTATGTGATCCCCCAGGGACTGTTTCCAGCATGGGATGGACAGGACATTGCAGGTCCCTGGCACTCAGGACAGGGGAAGCCACACCACCCAGCCCACTGCCAGGCACCCCTGCTTGTCTCGTGCAGGGTTTTCTGGTTTGTCTTGGCCTGAACCCTGTGCGTACGTGAAGACCAGGGAGGGGTGTGTCTCCTTCATCTCTGTGCCCAGCTTCGGGCATGCTTGGATGCCTGACCCAGAGAAGGAATATAATCTGGACCCCACTGGTGCCCAGTATGGAGGACTCAGGGGCGCTTCCGGGGCCAGGGAACCTTGTCCCCAGCATTAAGCTTCCGACTGCACAGGTGTCTCCTCTCCCCCACCTCAGCGTGGGAGGTGAGGCGGCCCCTCTGGACCCTCCACCTGCCGCTTCTGTGTCCAGCAGAACTCCTTGACCTCAGCATACAGAGGCCACCTGGTGTGGGATAAAGAGCTGCTGGCCCCCAGTGCTGGCTCCCCAGCAAGTTAGGACTCAGCGGAGCCTCGGTTTTCTCATCTCTAAGTGGACAGCATCTCTAAGTGGGAGTATCTACCTTGTGGGGTGTGCGGGTAGCCAGGAGGCTATGCCAATGGAAGTGCTGAGAATGGGCCGGACACACAGTAAGTGCTCAATAAATGCTTGTCGCGGAGCTGTCTGTACCGAGGGCCTCCCTGCTTGCTGAACATGCTGCCTCTTAAGAGCCAGGACACTGAGCTTGGAGGTGTGCATGACTGCAGGCAGACTCAGAGTCACCCCAACCAGAAGCTGGGACAGCCCAGTTTTGGGGGTAACGAGGCCACACGGCTACCCCCAGCCAGGAGGGCCGCCTGGAAACCTACTCGGGGTCCAGCGCAGGCAGAGCATGCACGCTTCTGTGGGCCAGAGGCTCACATCATCAAACGGAAAACTGCAGGTGGTTCCCTGATGGCCCAGTGGTAAAGATTCGGCACTTTCACCACCGCGGCCCGGGTTCAAGCCCTGGTCTGGGAGCTGAGATCCCATATCGAACCGCTGCCCGCTGTAGCCAAAGAACCCCTAGAAAACTAGATTCTGCATTGACCTGGGGGGCCAGCACCTATGCCTACTTGCACTGGGCTGCCCGCGCCGTCGGATTGGAAGGCATTCCCTCAGATGCCCAAGCAGGCTGTCTGAGCCCTGTGACCCTGGGCCCAGCCCAGCCCACTCTGCCCACCTGTTGATCACTGGTGCCACAGGCTGCCACTGGCAGGACCCTTCTCGGGGCCAGTTCTTCCCCGAGCCTACCCTCCCGGTTCTCAGTGCAGGGAGGAGCCTAGGCTGTGGGCAGGTGAACGTGACCTCAGGTCAGGGGAGGAGACACACTCCTTGGAGCAGGCACGCTGCTCTCAGCACCCTGGGGGATCTTGCCTGAAGGACAGTCACCTCACCCATTTTATTTTTTTCTTACTATTTATTTGTTTTTGCTTTTTAGACCCACGCCCTCGGCATATAGAAGTTCCCAGGCTAGGGTTCGAAACAGAGCTACAGCTGCCAGCCTATGTCACAGCCACAGCAACGTGGGATCCGAGCTGTACCTGCAACCTACACCAAGACAACGCCGGATCCTTAATCCACTGAGCGAGATCAGGGATCGAACCCGCATCCTCGTGGTTCCTAGTGGGGTTCGTTAACCGCTGAACCACAAAGGGAACTCCCATCTCACCAATTTTATTTATTTATTTATTTATTTATTTATTGTCTTTTTGCCTTTTATGTAGAGCCGCACCCGCGGCATATGGAGGTTCCCAGGCTAGGGGTCTAACAGGAGCTGTAGCTGCCGGCCTTCACCACAGCAACACGGGGTCCAAGCTGCGTCTGCAACCTACACCACAGTTCACGGCAACGCCGGATCCTTAACCCACTGAGCAAGGCCAGGGATCGAACCCGCAACCTCATGGTTCCTAGTCGGATTCGTTAACCACTGAGCCACGAAGGGAACTCCTCCCCCCTTTTTTTTTTCCACCAATTTTAAAGATAGTCAAGCAGAGGTAGAACCATTTGCTTAAGTTATTATGTGCCTGAGCCAGGATCCAAACTCTGCTTGCCTGACATCAAAACCCTGACTTCTCAAATGTTAAAATGCTCTGAAACTTGGTTTTTTTGTTGTTGTTGTTGTTCCTTGAGCTGAGGTTGTCTTTCTGAGACTCCTGCCCCTGAAAGATGGATCCTAAGGTCCCCACCTTGCAGATGGGAACACTGAGGCTCAGAGCCCCGTGCAACACAGGGAGGAGGTTTGAATGCTGGGTTTGTGGACTCCTGAGCCTGGTGTCCTGAGATGTCACTGGGGTGGGGACAGCAAAGCCTCCCAGTGCAGGGTGAGAGGGGGCTGGCTCTTTGGGAACAAGGAGCCCCCTTTCTCCGGGTTGACGACCAGCGACTCACGGATCACACACCTTCCGTTCATTCTTCACCGAGAGCAGGGGACACTAGAGGCCAGACCCTAACACCCCAGGGGTATTGCTGCCCCCTGCGGGGGTACTTTCTCCCGCATCGCACTCAAAGAGTCTCCGTAGTATTTCAGGATTGGGCTTCCCCTAACCCTAGGTCCCCAGGGACCCTCCCTTCCCTCGCTCTCCCCCCAGGACATCGCAGGGCAGGCTGCAGGTGCAGCGGCCCCTAGACCCGCTGGACTCCCTCCGCAGGACCTGCGGGCGGGGCCCCCGCGTGACGTCACGGCCCTGGGCCAATGAGGCCGCATGGCCCCAGGGCTCTATTGCGCAACAAAGAGAACCCAGAACTTGAAAGGATTCCCGGGCTCCGGCTGCCGCCCCCAGGCTGCTCTCCACCCGCGCTGCAGCCTGTGCGTCCTGCAAGGCCCTGCTCGGCCGCCGCCCAGGGCGGAGCTCGCGGCCCGGAGCCTCCACATCTCCGACACGCCCCCTGCCCGCCAAGCCCGCCCCCCACCCCCGCGGTCCCAGCTCCTCGGTCCTCAGATCCCCCGCCCGTCCCCGGCGCGCGGTCCGGCCCCAGCGGGGCCCCAAGCCCTGCCCAGCCCCGAGGGCGCGTCCGAGCCACAGCGTGGAGCCGACGCTGACCGGACTGCGGTCCTGGACGCTCCCCGGGATTTCGCGGGGCAGGGGTGGGCTCCCGACCCCCAGACCGGACAGCCCCGCCCCCAGCAAACCAGCGCCCCCCCGGAGAAGGGGTGGCTCTCGGGAAGTTACCCCGAGGTCCCGAAGTTGGGGAGGGGTGCGCAGCTCTAAGCGGTGCCCGCGACCATCGGACCGACCCCGTGACCGACAGACCGCGGACAGCCCCTCCCCGCCCAGTCCTCCCCCCGGGGGTCCCCCGCCCGGGGTCCTCCCGCCCAGCCGCCCCCGGACCAAGGCTGAGGCGCTCACCCGGCATTCGGGCGCCCGGGGCTCCAGCTCGCCGCTCCCGCCTCCGGCTCCGGCTGCAGCTCCCGCGCCCCCGGGCCGAGCGCGGGCCGCCGGGGGCCGCGAGGATGACCGGCGGCGGAGCGGCCCGCGGGCCGGGGCATCCTGGCGGCGGCCGCCCGTGGCCGGCGCGTTCCGCTCGGCTCGCCTCGGCCCCGCCGCCCCTCTGCCCCTCCCTCCCCTCGCGTCGCCGCCGCCGCGCTCGGCTCCCGCCGCTCGCCTGGCTGCGCCCGGGCGGCCGGGGGCGGGGGGCGGAGCAGGGCGCATGCCTCCGCGGGGCCTCCGCGCCGCCCCTCGGACCGCCCCGCCCCCGTCCCCTCGGACCGCCCCGCCCCCACCCCTCGGAGGCGCGGCCCCGCGCGTCGGTGTGTCTGTCCGCGCGTCTGTCGGTCGCTGTCCCTCTAGCGCTGGCGGAGGCGCTCCCTCCGCACCCGCGCCGCCCGGCCTGGCCGAAGCCCCCCGGGAGGGCGGCGCCTCTCGCCGCTCCGGGGCCACGCTTCGGCCTCTCGCTGCCGTCTTGGGTCCGTCCGCGCTCCCGAAGCCAGGGGAAGACCTAGGCCACGCGGACCCGGGGCTGGAATGGACAGTGGGAACCCAGGGCCGCGGCCGGGGGGCTCAGGGAGGCCGTCCCGAAGGAAGCCACCTCTGAAGTGAACAATAGAGGCGGGGCGTGGAGAGGAAGGGGGAGGCCTGACGCCTCGCGATTTCTACGATCTGGGGGAGGTGGGGAGGGAGCGCAGTTGGGAGGGGTGAGGATGGGCCGGCCAAGGTCAGGGTTAGGCGCTCCATCACGCGAATCCAGGGAAAGTACCACTGGGCTGCGGGGTGCTTGCCTCTCCCGCCATGGGCTCAAATGTCCTCCGTGAAGCTGAGACCACGAGCATGCAGCTGGGAGGGGCCGGGACCTGCTCGCTGGTGCCTCTGACCCTCTCCTCTTCCCTCTCTCAGGAGCTCTCCTTCCACTTAGTGCTCCTAGCAGGGTCACAGGCTGTCACCTCTAGGCTAGGTGGGGGTTTCTGGGGACCCAGGTCATGAGAGAGAGAGTGGCCTCTGGCATCTCAGCCTCCCATCCAGCCAGAGGATCCAGCCTGCCTCTTCTGGGAAGCCAGTGACCGCACACACCCTGGACAAAAGGCCTCTGGAATCAGTTGTCACTGTCCCGCCACGCATCTGGGAAGCCTCCACGAGTAGGCAGCCCTGTGTCTGGAGGAAGGCGGCCATCTGCCCAGGACTAGATTCAACCAAATGCAGCCAGTGCTTCCTGTGCCACTAGAGAGCCTAGCTCCTGCGCCTGCCGCATCTCCACACCCCGGAAACAGCCGGGGAGTTAGAAGCAGCTTTTAGGGCACCCAGAGTGAGTGAGCCGTAGGGTCAGTTTTTTTTTTTTTTTTTTTTTTTGTCATGCCCTTGGCATGCAAAAGTTCCCCAGCCAGGAATCGAACCAGCGCCACAGCAGCAGTCCAAGCCACAGCAGTGGCAATGCCAGGTCCTTAACCCACTGAGCCATCAGGGAACTCCTAGGGTCATGAGGCAAAAGTAAAGGTGTTTGTATAAAAGGCTCTGCAAGGAAGCAGGGCTGGTGAATGGAGAGCCCCCAGCCAGGCACATCCTGTGTGTGGCTTCTGGGTGGTCAAGGTCCCTAGTGAGCCAGCTCCCTGCCCGTGTGGCCCTGTTTATAAGTAGGCCACCAGTGGTAGGAGGCTGACGGAGGGCAGCTGGTAGTCAAACATGGCATTTCTGAGACAAACAAGCAAGCCAGCTACCCAGAGCCTTGGGCCAGGCTGCTGCCCAGCTGGCAGAGGGCCTGTGGCCCCAAATGTGTCTCCAGCATCCCAGCTCGCCGCTGCTGCCCATGCTAGTGCCCCTGCCCCCGGCTTAGCTGGCTCTGGGGGCGGGTGGGAGCTGAGTGTCTGGTGGCTGCTTTGGGGAGCCGCAGGGCTCAGGTACTTTGGGGCCGGCGTGGCCGACTCTGGGCTCTCAGACCAAGGTTTGGCCGGGCCCTCTGCTCGCCCTGCAGGGCAGGCCTCCTCATCATCACCTCCTGCCCAGGAGGCACTGCCCAGCGCCTTCAGAAAGTTGGCATAGGGCGTGGGTGGAGCTGGGAGGCTGAGGCAGACTCCAGGGGACCAAGGGGCAGGCAGGGTGGGGTTGCTGTGGCCTCCTGTTGCGAGCGTGTTCCCTCCCCATGCTCCCAGGCAGGAAATAACCCCGTCAGCCGGGACTGGGGCCCGAGACAGATTCCGAAGGTCTTGGCGGGCGTTTCTGCACATCTGGAGCCTCGTTCTCTCTTGGGGCCCGAGGGAGCCCCAGGCGAGGCTGCAGCTGTTGGCATCCAGTCTCATCTCCAGGTTCCAGGGATGAGCCTGAGTCAGGAACATTTCACCCAGGCGCCACCGCCAGGAGTGCTTGCTGGAGGGCCCGTCTCGGCCGTGCGTGGGCGTGGGGGCTGGTCCCTGCAGTGACCCTGGCAGCTTATCTGCCCTGGAGCGGCTGCTAGACCAGATGCACACACAGCCTCACGCCTCGTGTGTGCACAGACTTACACCTCACACACACGTGCAGACGCACACTCACACGCGAACAGAGACTCACACGTGTGCACAGATTCACGCCTCACACATGCGTGCAGACTCACACTCACACGTGAACAGAGACTCACACGTGTGCACAGATTCACGCCTCACACATGCGTGCAGACTCACACTCACATGCGAACAGAGACTCACACGTGTGCAGATTCACGCCTCACACACGCGTGCAGACTCACACATGCGAACAGAGACTCACACATGTGCACAGATTCATGCCTCACACATGCGTGCAGACTCACACCTCACGTGTGCACACACGCAGACTGACACAGATGCATGTGCACACACACAGCCTCACTGATACCCTCGTCAGAGCCCCAGCCCGCCAGCCTTTCCGGTAACCCCCCTGCCCACGTGGCTGGGGGTGCCCGTGTCAGGCACGGGGGCCTGGCACCACCTGGGGAGGCTCCTTGCAGCACAGTCCCTGCCTCTTGCTCCGAGGTGTCCGCGCTGCTCTAGCGAGAACAGTCTGGGCCCAGGGCAGGGCTCCCGCCCGCTGAGCTGTGGCCCGGTCTGGCTAAGTTCTGGCTAAGTGCCGCTCTTTCGGCCCATCTCCTCACCAGCACCCCAGCTCCCATCTGCACAAGTTCAGAGCTGGCGTCCTATATGAGCCGGACAGGGCAAGCTGGGCCCCGGGCGGGGCTTCGGAGCCGGGACGTGGAACAGGGCCCCGCAGGGGTGGGAAGGGAGGGTGGGTGCTCCCGGCCAGCAAGCCCTCGGGCAGACCAGGTATGCTGGGGTACCCGCAGGTGCAGGCACCCAGGGGCGGGGGCGGAGGGTGGCCTGGAGGGAGGCGGGGAGACCAGCCCCCCAGGACAAATGACCACCTAGGACCAAGGTCCAGCCAAACAGTAGCTTTATTAGTGACGCTGGATTCTTTATATACCACACGGTGCGCGCCCCAGGGCTCGGCAGCGAGCGCCTCGCGTCAGGACAGTGCCGCGTAGCATTTGGACCGGAATGATATAAATAAAGGTTTGGTGTGTACAGGTTTTCAGGAGAGCACGGGTTAAATAACTGCGAGACAATACTTCACACAACACCAGCTGTCAACGTGAATTGGGTTTTTGGCCGAGGGGTAACTTCTAAACGATCCGACGCTGGGGGCAGCTCTGGCCCCAGCGGCAGGCGGGGCGCGTCTAGGGCTGCGGGTCCGCCTGGCCCTGCCGCTTCGCCTTCATCTGCAGGTACCGGCCTTTGCCTTCCTCAAAGCGCTTCTTCTCATCCTCGGTCTCCGGCTGTGAACCACAGAGAAACGGCAGGTTAGAGAGCTGGGACCGGGCTGCAGCCAGGCCCCGCCCTCCTGACAGAGCCTGGGACACAGCGGGGACCCCTTCCTGCGGGGACGCCAGCATCCTAGGCGCCCCGCATCACCCGCCATCGTGGGCCCAATTCTGAGCCCAGTGCCTCTTTGGCAGTGAACTTCAGCTGAAAATGCAGCTGATGATGAAATGTGGGAGGAGAGGCCTAATGCAGAGCGCAGAGGAAGGAAAAGGGGGACCCTGCGTTTACTCTCTGCCAGGGAATGTCAGCGGCTCTCCATCTCTGCCCCAAAGGGAAGCTGGGACAAACACTGTGCTGGCAGTGTGACCTTGAGAAAGCCACTTTACTGTGCCAGGAGCGAGCGGCGGCTCTGTGGGCAGCGAGCCTGGACAGCACAGATGCCTAGGAAGTGGTACCTGGACTCGTCCCCACCACTCCTCTGCCGCTTCCTTCTTCCGAGAAACTTAAGAAGCCAGGTCCCCAGGAGACCAGCAGGACTTGGCCAATGGCCACGTTCTGCCCGGGGCCATCCTGGTTCGTGCCTGCTGAGCCGTCATGACGGCAAACGGTGTCCCTTTCACTCTCGAGTGGCCTGGCCTGGCTGCCAAGTGGGGTGGCCCCCGGGCAGAGGTCACTGCAGCAGCATCAGGCAGTCACTCCCCAAAGCCCCGTCTGTCCCACGGCCAAGTTCTCCTTCACGGCCCAGCCCAGGGAATGGACGGGCTTAGGGAGCGGTGCGAATTCCTCAGGTACGGCGCTTCCTTGCGGCACTTGGAGGTGTCTGAAAGCCAAGGAAGTGGGGCGGCTGCCCTTCATCCACAGGGACACCAAAGCCCCACAGCTATTTTTAGGCCCAAGTGTTTTACAGACAAACGGTATATTGGCAAGAGGGAGAGCAACCAGCCAGAGGATGGAATGTCAGGTTCTACCAAATATTTTCTCCCTTGCAGAATTGTTCTCTAAATGTCACCAGGTGGAAACGGTCAAAACCCTGAGGCTTGGAGCCAACAGAACATTCGAGTATTTAAAGAACTAAGATGGTCCTCCTTAGAGCAGTTCTGGTTCCCGTCTGGAAGGTCTCGGGGGGCACCCGTGAAAGGGGGTGGCTCTTCCAAGACACTTTATCAAAGGCCTGCTCTGGTTTCATCTCTGGCTGACGTTTTAAAAAAACGAAACGTGAGGCTCTGCCATTAGTCCTGAAGCCGGTCTACCGCAGTTTCAGCAGGCCGTTCTAGGGGGGCAGGGCCCCGAGGCCCCCAGCGGCGGCCGCGGGAGTCACCCCAGGAGGACAAGGCCACACCTTGCCGGGCCCCACCTGGGCAGAAAGTGCCAGGTCAGCGTTTCTCCAGTGTCCATGCAGGCGGGAATCACTCGGGATCTTGTCAATGCCGATTCTGACCCAGTGGGTCTGGGGGTTGGGGGCTGAGACCCGTTTCTAACAGGCGTCCGGTGACGCGGTGCTGTGCCCGTGGAGCACTGAGCAGAAGACCCGCCCGTCTCCTCCATCCGCGGTCCAGATGCGGGACAGCCGGAGTGGCCAAGAACGCAGGGTCAAGGCCACCAGGGTAGGGCGCGGCGGGGTGCTTTTTCCTCCCCCTGCCCTGTGCGGCACTTGCTCTGCGTGGCTGGGAAGGCCTCTGACTCCGATCCGCCTGCGGCCCAAGGCACAGCCGTTCCTTGTAGGAAGGTGGGACTGGAGCACGGCTTCCTGCCTGCCTCGCAGAGGAGCCCATCGTGGGCAGTGCGTATGGGGTCCTGGAGCTGGGAAGCTGGTGGTGGCTGAGAGGAGGCTGGAGGAGGGCAGGGGTGGGGGGTTGGACCGCATTCAAGGTCTCTCCCAGCTCAAAAAACCCAGCCCCTCTTTGTCTGGGGTTCTGGGTTTTTTTGTTTTTGTTTTGCTTTTTAAGGCCGCACATGTAGCATATGGAAGTCCCCAGGCTAGGGGTCGAATCGGAGCTGCAGCTGCCGGCCTACACCACAGCCACAGCAACACGGGATCTGAGCTGCATCTGCAACCTACACCACAGCTCACGGCAACGCCGGATTCTTGACCCACTGAGCGAGACCAGGGATCGCACCCGCGTGTCCTCATGCCTACTAGTCGTGTTCGTTTCCACTGAGCCACAATGGGCACTCCCTCTGCTTGGGGTTCTAGAGCAGGCCCTCCTTCTAGGTGGCGGAGTTTTCATCTTGAGGGATGGGGCAGGAGAAAGAAGGCAAGACTCTGAGGAAGAAAAGATCTCTCAAAAGAAAGAAGGTGTGAGGGCGTTCCCATCGTGGTTCAGTGGTTAATGAATCCGACTAGGAACCATGAGGTTGCGGGTTCGATCCCTGGCCTCGCTCAGTGGGTTAAGGATCTGGCGTTGCCGTGAGCTGTGGTGTAGGTCGCAAACACGGCTTGGATCCCGCGTTGCTGTGGCTGTGGCGTAGGCCAGAGGCTACAGCTCCGATTAGACCCCTAGCCTGGGACCCTTCATATGCCACGAGTGCGGCCCTGAAAAGACCAAAAAAAAAAAAAAAAAAAAAAAAAAAAAAAAAGGAAAGCAAGAAGGTGTGAGCGCAGCCTGAGCAAAGCAGCAGGAGTGAGCGGGGACGGCCCCCGGGCCCCTGCAGAGCCCACTGGAGCCATGTCCTGCCTCACATGAGGGGCCTGCCTGTTGCCCCAGCCCAGTGGGGCCCTTGGAAACCAGCAGATGTGGGTTTGGGTGAGGTGCTGAGTCCCCAAAGGGCTGGGTCACCAGCCAAGTGCACCCAGGGCCCCAGGGAGTGGGGAGGGGACCCAGCGAGGGCGGCATATGGCCCTGTGGCGCTTCTGGCTGTCGTCCTTGATGTCAGGCAGGAAGGACCCACGTGGGGCCAGGGCCTTGGCTGTTGCTGGGGCTGGGGAAGGGCTGCCGGGCCCAGGAGACACCCAGGGAGCAGTCCCACCCTCTGTGGCCACCTCTGTCAGGCCATCGGGCCACAGATCCCCTGGGGCGGCCACGCTGCCACCGGGTTCTCCCCTCAAGGGTGCACATCATCTGCGCTGACACCACCGCTGCAAACCGGGGGCGCTGCGGCCTCCCGCCCCCCGGGGGTGCTGTCTCCCCAAGTCCAGAAGGGAGATGGAGCCTGCCTGATGGCCTGTGGCCACGCGGGCCCGCACACGTGCCCGCACACATGCATGCTCATCAGGCCGCGCACGGATCAAGGTTCTGAAAATCCTGAAGTCAGATAAACCCGAGGAACGTCTTTAGTCTGGGCCCTCCCGCACTGATGTGGCGGGGCACCGCTTTTCCTGAGGAACCCCACTCCCGTGTCAGGGCTGGCCGGACGGGAAGCGCTGCCCACGCTCTCCTGCAGTCGGCTCGCGGCGTGTGCCCTTGAGGCTGGCCACTGGCCCCGGGAGAGGCGTGGGCAGGCACTGGCCAAGCTCTGCCAGGCCAGGGTCCAGGCTGGCCACCTCGGGGCCGCCAGCACCCAGCACGCCCCTCTGGGAGTGGCTTCTTTGTTCCGTCCTGAAGCCGGCCCAGGGCCTCCCTGTAGGGAGCCAGCCTGGCTTGAATATGGCTTCACCACTGACCCCTGCGAGGCCCCGCAGACTCATCTACGGTCCTCTTCTGGAGGACGGGGCCAGTATCTATCCTGCGGTGTTGCTGCGAGGACCAAAGTGCTCCTAGCTGTCCCCCGCTGCAGAGCAGTCACTGAGAACCAACACAGAAGAAGCCAGGCTCACGTGTGACCCCAGTGACACGGGATGTCCAGGACAGGCAACCTTGCCTATAAAGGCAGCACCACCTCGGATCTGGGGTCCTGGGCCCGGGCAGGCAGGCGGGTTCACTCTGTTCCGTCCAGGACAGAGGCGCAGGTAAGCGGTGGCCGGGAGGTGTGCTGTCTTCTGGGAAATGTTCTAAAATTGATTGTGGTGGTGGTTGTACACCTCTGTGAATACGCAGAGTGTGCATTTTACACGGGGGAACTGGGCAGTGTGTAATTACAGCTCAAAACCACCACGGAGGCGCGCGAGCCCTCCTAGTTCACAGAAAGTCAAAGGGAAGGCTCGGCGTGGCAGTGCCCCACCTAAACGCAGGCACGCCAGGGGCAGCGGGCCGGAGGAAACGCTACTGAATTAAGCCAGGCACTTCCGCAGCCACATGTCCAGGCCCGGATTCATGCCTCCACACCAAGCACCCAGAGCCCCCTGCTCTGTGCCAGGTGCTGGGACCCTGCCCTGGGGAGCCGACGGGCCAGCTGACAACACACTGGAAAACAGGCAGATGCCACCGCACTAGGAAAGGGACCAGGCAGGGGCCAGGCAGGGACCGGGGACCAAGCAGAGCAGAGGGAGGTGTCTGGAGGACCAGGTGCCGGGGAGAGTTCCTGGGAAGGTCCTAGCCCTCAGCAAGAGCGCCTGGCCGCCTTCCCGTCCGGGCAGGCGCTTCTTGGACAGGGGCGGAGGGTGGACCTCGGCAGCTCCTTTCCGCCCTGGGCTTCAGTTTCCCATCTGTGAGGCGAGGACGAGAGGTGCCGGGAGAGCACCCATGCCGGCCCCAGAGGAGGCCCACAGGGGCTGGCAGGTGACCTGCTGCTGCTGGGGTGGGAGTGAACTGCATGCCGGTCCGGGTCCCTTCTATCTCCGGGCCCAGGACACCCAGATCCTTGGTGGCATTGCCTTTAAAAGCAAAAGCGTGACTCTGGGGCCACTGGTTCTGCAGCAGGGTCTCTCTCTCTCTCTCTTTTATGCTTTTTAGGGCCGCACCCGCAGCATATGGAGGTTCCCAGCCTAGGGGTCCAGTCGGAGCTACAGCCGCCGGCCTACACCACAGTCACAGCAACGCAAGACCCAAGCTGCATCTGTGACCTATATCACAGTTCATGGCAATGCCGGATCTTTAACCCACTGAGAGAGGCCAGGGATCGAACCCACATCCTCATGGGTACTAGCTGTATTCACTAGCCCTTGTCTCTCAGAGACACACACCGCAGTATTTGCAGGCGATGAGGTGATGGCTGAGATTTGCTTCCTGGGCCCAGGAAGAGGGGCCGGCGCGGCAGACACACAAGACTGGTCCCGTATTGGTAACTACTAAGGATCCTTTCTTCTCTGCCTTTTTGCTTATATTTTAACTTTTCTATAATTAAGAAGTAAAACAAAGAGAAGCTGACTAGACCCGGGAGGGCAGCTGGCTCCCTCTTCTGTCTCCAGGCACAAAGAACAAAGCCACCCACGGCCGAGGGTCACGTCTGGGGGAGCTGCCCCTTACCCTGCAGCGAGTCCCCACAGCCGCCTCCTCCACCTGGCATCTGGCTCTAGGCAGTGGTGACGCTCACAGCATCCCATCTAATGTACCCGAGAGCCCGGGGCCCCCGCGCACCCAGCACAGTCCTGCCCGTCGGCGGCGCTGCACCCGGAACCGGGAGCCTGTGTGGCCTCAGACAGCTGGGCCCTCCCTCCAGCCAAGCCACCCCCTACGGCGGGTGTTGCAGGTGGCGTCCCATGTGTTTCCTGATGACCTGGGCCAGCCCCTCGTCCACCCTGACCCGCTGGTGGGTGAGAAATGCCCGGGGGGCTGGGTACCACTGCCACCAGGATCAGCCACAAGACCACATCCGTCCAAGTGCCCAGGTGAGCTCTGTGCAACGACTGAGCCACGGTCTGTCCTGTCCCTCACCCCACACAGGTGTGCACGTGGGGGACCTGTGGCTTGGGATGGGGGTCCAGCTTTCAGGGAGTGGCCTGCATCAGGTGCACCAGCACATTCGACTCTGTAACGACCCAGGAGGGACACAAAGTCACTGCCGTTCCCCTTCCACTGGTGGGAAGTGGGGCAGAGAGGGACGAGCGACTTGCCCGGGAGACGGCCGGTACATGTCAGAGCCTTGACTTGAGCCTGGCACCGCCCCCGACCGGGTCACCCCAAACGACTGCCGGTACTTAGCCCCCAGTGACCAACAGGCCACCGTGTGTGCAGACCTCGGGCACCAAAGGCTCTGGACGCTTCCCTCACTAGCTCAGTCACCATGTGACCCGAGGGGGGCAGAAGCCTGGGTGCAGGTTCAAAACATAGACGATTCCGGTGCCTGCGCAGTGCAGGGAGGAGCCAGCGCTCAGCCCCGGGCCTCGCGGGCCGCTGTGCTGAATCTCTGACGTTTAATACTCTGCCACTCGCTCATCAGCCAGGACCTGCTCTCAGGACCGATGCCGTCCCGTGATGGATGCCGTCCCGTGACGGATGCATGCAGCACGGCTAAGACATCCGCAAGCCCTGGGAGGCGGGGGCGGCTGAGGGTTCACATCACTCTCGTCTCCGGGGGTGGCGGCTGCACTGCGGGTTCTGGGCTCTGTGGGCCTGGCCTGGCCCGGGGGCAGTGTGGGGGCTGCCGCCCCAAATGCTGACGGCCCTCCTCACTGCCTGCCCTGGAAGGTGGCAGCCAGGGCACAGGTTTAGGAAGACCCTGAGGCCCCTCGCTGCCACCACAGCATCTCTGCTCTCTGCGGAGGGAGGGTCTCTGCCCTGCTGGCTGGTGGGCACTCCGCCTCCCCAGGGCCGCCGGCTCTGATGAACAGCTCTCCCCCCCAAGTGACTAAGCGGGGCCACCACTTCCCTGCTGGGCACGGAGCTGACAGAGCGAGACAGATGGCTCCCTGCACGCGGCCCCCACCCACGGCCCAGCTGCCGCCTCCTTGCAGCCCGTCCTCTTCCATCCAGCAAAGTAAATAAACACGCAAGTTGTTGGCTGTTGCTGTTTTTAATGGAGGGTTGGGGGTGATGGGAGGGGACAGAGCTCTGCCACAAGAAGTCGCATTTTCTCTCCAGTGCCTGAAGCTGCTGGCAGGGAGGAGAGGGGCTCAGGACCCCAGCGAGTGGCCCCTGACAGCACATCCCCCAGTCCTGGGGGGCACCCTGTGCTCATAAAAAGGAGGTGACAGCCAAGGGGCCTGCCGCCAGCTCGGGCCATGGTGACCCGTCTACCGGGAGACACTTGCCTGGTGGCAGGGATGGGGTGGAGGGGTAGCGAGGACCACAGGGTCGCAGGGACCTGACTGTGTGGCCTCGAGGACGCTGCTCACGTGGGGCCAGGTTCTCCCACCCGTGAAATGGCGACCCAGGAAGGGGACATGGCACAGAGCCAGCCCGGGCGGGCTCTCAAAGCACGGCAGAGGTGTGTGCATGTGCGCATGTGCGCACACACTCTTGAGCTGCTCCTGCTGTCACCAACGGCCTCCAAGACCAAGTGCAAGCTCCTGTCTGCCGGCCCATCGCCACCACCCTGGGGGAGGGCAGGCGGCCCTGGAGGTCGTCTCAAGGCGGCAGGGCCTTTGCAGCGTCACACTCAGCCCCGCCTGGGGGCCGAGAGCCCCCCGCAGCGCCGCCCTGGCCTGGCTCCCACTGGATGGGAAGCCTGTGGCTTTCGGAGCCTGACTGCAAACCAAATGTTTTCCACTTTGCATTTTCTGGGCTTCAGGAACGCACACTTGGAAGCTGGCGAGGAGCGGGGGTGACCAAGTTCCACCCTCGGGAAAATCAAGAGCTTGTCCTTTTTGTAATTAATCAATGTCGGTGCGAAGAGGAATGTCGGTGCGAAGAGGCCTCCCGGTGGTGATACAACACCTTCCTGCGGCCTGAGGGACGCAGACCTTCTTAATTAGGAAGCTGCACAGCACAGCCTCGCCGGTCTTCAGAACGGGAGACAGGAGGGATCCGAGGACAGTCACGCAAGCAATTAAAACATCTTCTGATTACCGGGGGCCTGCAGTACAGCCTGAGGGCCAACAGAAGCCCGTGGAAGAGGCAGGGAGCCCAGGCGCTGCCTGGCAAAAGGGGGCGCCCGTCCCTGTTAGGACAGGACTCAGGGTCCCGGCCTCTCCGGCGGCCTGCCAGTGGCTCCCCGCAGGCCCCGCCCAAGCGCTGGCTCTTGCAGCTGGAGTGTTGACTGAGCTGTCCCCGCCGGACCACAGCTGCAGGGACTCTAACTGCCTTTGGCCGAGTCCGTCCCATGGCTGGGCCTGGGCCGGGAGTGCACTCGCACTGCAGGCCTCTGGGCCCGAGAGCGCTCTCCGTGTCAGTGTCTTTCCTGCTGTCTGCCCGGGGCCAGCACTGAGCCTGGGACTCTGCCCAACGAATGAATGAGCAAACCAGTGACGACCAAAGCAAGGATGTCTTAATCCCAAATCTGTGCGGTCTTTGGGTTAAAGATCTGGAACTGAAGGCTTTGCTGGATGGACAGTCAGGCGCCACGGGTCCCCAGCCAACTCCAGGAAGCCCCGACCACCGAGGACTCCTGTCTGCATTGGTGACAAGGGCGTGACCGGGAGTGCCCAGCACACCTGGGTTGGACCCCGCGCCCTAGATGAGACCCCCTGTCGTGCTCTCAGGCCGGCATGCCTTCTCCGACCCTGTGCGTGCTCAAGACAGGGAGGGATTTCTGCTTCCTTCCTACCAGCGTCGGCTTCCAGGGTCTGTTTCTTCCTTGCAGCGTTGAGCACAGCGTTCAGAAGTGTCCCTAGCCTTGCAAGGCCTTTACCAGGGGACGCCACTCCATCTCGCTGAGGGCGCAGGAGGCTGCTGAGGCCAGAGTCCGTGGACACACCAGGCACGAGCTCTCTCGGCTCAAAGATCCCCTCGGAGCCGGCGGCCATGGCCCTGGTCTCGGCCCACCTCTCCCCCAGCCCCCATCCCACCTTCCGAGGTGGCCGCAGCGAATGCGGCTGCCCCGGCTGGGATCCCCCTCTTTCCGCTGCATCCTCTGTCCACAGGCCTCTCCCGCTGCAGTCCTGTTCCTGGCACCAAGTGGGGTCAGGCCCAGCAGTGCCCCCAGAGCCTGCCCTGGGCTGACAGACATCGAGGCAGTGGGGAGACACGGCAACAAGAAGCTGCTATTCCATATGTAGATCCTGTAGCGTTTTAACGAGAAAAGGTGTGTCCTTGGTGCCTCGGGCCCTCGAGCGGCCAGGGACAGGTGGGGCCCTGTCCTCTGTGCCCGGCCGTCCGTGTGAACCAGGAGGCCGAGATCTCCAGCTGCAGGCTTGCTCTGGGGTTTGGGTTTTTCGGGAGCCTAGCAAACCAGCTTGGGGGAGACTGCTCGCTGCCCCCACATGAGTGGCTCGGCCTCGCTGGGGAAGATGCTGTTTTTGCAAATGATACATGGAAGCAGTGCGCACAAGCTCTCTCTCAAAGCCTCCATTGACTGAGCACGTGGGCTGGGCTCTAGGCTCCTCCCTCGTTCTGGCGGCACACGGTCCCCGACCGTCCTCATGCGCGTCCCCGGGCCTCAGGGGCTGAGGTACCTGTGTCCGAACCAGAAAACGGAGGCGAGCCTTGCGCCCGGGACAGCTCGCTCCGGCTTCAGCACAGTCCACCTGCTTCTCTTGTTTCCAGACGCTGCAAAGGCTCCGAGGTGCAGGGGCCAATCTGAGCCCGTCCCAGGCAGCCAGCTGGGTGGGTCCCCCACGGCCCTCTGCACAGGCCTCCTCTCCAGCTCCGGTCAGGCCTGTCCCCCTCGCCCGAGGTCAGAGGGCACAGCCACAGGGAGGCCTTTGCAGGGAGGCCCACATCTGCCTCTTCTAATCATCAGCCTTCAGTGCGGGCAGCTGCCGGACGCCGTGCGGCAGGCCCTCCCCAGCATAAAACATTCATCAAAACACTCCAAACGGCCACGCTGCCTTCCGTGTCAGCCGGGCCCTGGGGACGGAGCTAAAAATAGACAGGAGGACGAGGACGCACTGACAGTGGGGGTGGGGCGGGCTGAGCCCCCACGCGGGCACACGTGGCGGAGACGCAGACGACGCGGTGTCGGCGGTTCCCAAGAGAGCGCGTGCAGGAAGGGCTGGCGTCTGCCCACCCTCCCCACCAGCGGCTATTTTTATCCGCATCGGTGGGTCCCAGGACACCTCAGTGAAGAGTCAAAGACCATCCTTAATTAGCAAGAGGAGCCTGGATGGACCTGAGGCTGGCCCGCGGGAAGATGCGGCCATCGCCAACTGCCGGCCCCTCCAACCCGGGAAGGGTCGCCATCCCCTTCCCTGCATCCGAGCAGGCGACCTTCCCATCACCCCCTGCAGCCTCTGCCCCAGCACCTCCTCCTACGCGGACGCCCCCACCTCAGGTCCCTAGGTTTCTGCAGAGGGGACATGGGCAGCCTCCTGGATACACAGAAGCCCAGCCCTAGGAGGGCCTCCCAGCTCCGCCAAGGCCCTGGGCTCCCCCACAAAGGGCTCTTGGACCGCAAGCGGCTCTCCCCGGCAGACTGGACCCCGGAGGCCCCCTCCCGGGGCCTCCAGGCTGCGGGGCCTCCCCGGCTGCCTGAGCTCCGGGGCGTGCAGGGCGGAGGGGGAGTGGCAGAGCCTTTGGTCAAGCCCGGAGCGGCTCCCGGGCAGGCGGCCTGCAACCACTACGGCCGGACTGCAGACCGTGTCAGAACTCTCTGCCCATCTGCATTTACTCTGTAAGAGCTGTTGTGTCTCTCCTCAGCTGCGCCCGCAGCACACAAAAGTTCCGGGCCAGGGACTGAACCCGCACCACAGCAGTGACAACACAAGATCCGTTAACAGTTAGGCCACGGGGATGGTATCTTGGTCTCGTGAGCACCTGGAGAGTCCCAGAGGCCCCTCCCGCAGCCGGTCGTAGAGGAAAGGCTGAGTCCTGGGCCGGCCTGCCATCCAGCAGCTGGGCGGCCTCAGGGTGTAACTGCCCGGCCTGCCCGGGTCCTTTCACTCTCTCCCGCCAACTGCAGGCCCGTTTCCAGGCAACGGGAAAGAGGTGCTGGGTGATGTGTGTGGGGGGGGCGGGGGGTAAAGCTTTATTCTGAGAGATGAGGGAGGGCCATCGAAGGAGGAGAGATCTGAGAAACAGAGGGCTTGGCAACAATCTGAGGGACAGGAGGTGCAAAGGCCCTGAGGCAGGACTGAGCCTGGGATTCGAGGAACAGAAGCGGCCGGCTTGGGTGGCTCCCTAGCAGGGCGGCTCCCCCTCCCCCGGCCAACACCCCACCCGCCACCCCAGCAGGGTGCAGGAGCACGAGGAGCGGCCGGTCAGTCCAGGTGCGAGCAGATGCGATTCTGTTCTAACAGCCTGTGCAGGTGCAGCGCAGAGCCCGAGCGAGGGTGGCAGGGGGACGTTCAGCTGGGGGCTGAGCGGGGGACAGGAGCCCACCAGGTTCCCAGAGAGGCAGGGGTCCCTGGTGGGGGAGTAAAGGGAGGGGGCCCAGCCCCAGGGAGGGGAGGGTGCAGGGCGGGATCTGCCAGAGACCCACTTTAAGGGGACCACGAGGTGGCTGTTCGGACACTGCAGAGTCCCTCTTAGAGGGAGCACAGGCTTCCGTGAGGCTCAGAGAGTGGTGCTGAAGCCAGGGAGAGGCCAGTGAGATGGGGGCCGGGGAGGGTGGGGGCGGGGAGGGAAGGGGTCAAGGATTCGCCTGCGTGCGGCAGGAACTCGGCATCCAGGACAGAGATGCTGCGGGCAGCTGCGCTGACAGGTGTGGCAGTATGGAGCGAGAGGGGACAAGGGTCTGGGAGAGGGCAAGGACAAGCCCGCGCTGAGAGGAGCAGGCGAGGTTCCGAGAAGTGGTCCAAGACCCAGAGACACATGGTTGCGAAGGTCAAGGCCGGAGAAGGAAGGGCCTGTCAGCTGGGGGGGCGGGGGTGTCGGCCAGGGGAGGGGGAGCCGCCCTGCTGGGGTGGCGGGTGGGGTGTTGGCCGGGGGAGGAGGAGCTGCCCTGCTAGGGAGGCGGGCGGGGCGAGGAGGGCGCCTGGATGAGCGGCCTGGTCCTCAGCACGGCAGGCAGGCCCCAGGGAGCGGCCGCAGGGAGGGCTGGGTGAGGTCCACCTGGGGCTGGGGGCGGTGGGAGATGGGGGCAAGGCCCTGCCGGGGGCGGGGGGCGCCCGGGACAGACACAGGGCGCAGGGTGCGAGGCTGAAGCTAACAGACAACCTCCCCCCCAGCCCTGCCCCGGCCAGCCTTGATCGACGGGCAGCTGGACCAGGATCGCATGTGGGGAGGTGACAGTGCAGCACCTGCCTGAGGACAGCGCCGCCCCCCCCCCCGGCTCTCTTCCTTCCTTCAAGGCCAAGTTCACCAGCCTCCTCTGTGCAGTCTACCCCCTGCCCCAGTGCCGTCCGATTCACCCGAGCGCCAGTGTGGGACCGACGCCAGCCAAGAGCCAGTGGAGAGAAGGCCGTGGAGACGGGAGAGGGCCCTGTGGGCAGCCGAGCCGCCTCTGGCCACGTCGGGCCTTGCCACCAGAGGACGGCTCCTCCGCCAAGCCTTGGCACTGCCCCCACGGGCCTGAGAGGCCCCAGCAAGGGGGGTGGGGCGGGGGGTGAGCGGCTCCGAGGAGGCGCCTCCACTGCTTCTGAGAAGCAAATGGCCACGGGCAGGCCAGGCCCGCCAGCCAGGCGCCAGCCCAGCCCCAGGGAGAGGCCCGCGAGCATGACCCGCAACGCGCATGTTTACTGTTCAGAGGTTCTGGCACCTGCTCTCCTCCAGGAGGCAGGATCTGCGTGGGCGGCAGGGCCCTGTGAGGCGCTTCTGCAAGCGGGGCTCAGGCTGGGGGGGGCCCGAGTTGTCTGCCAGCCGCTTCCACAAAAGCGCCAGACCCTACCCCCCGTCCCCCACCGCTGCCCCCAACCACTGCCCTGGAAGAGACGCCTCTAGTGACAGGCCAGGGTCGGGCTCGACAAACCGGGCGCGGCCTGAACAGGGGCCTTCTCCATGCCCAGGCCCCCACCTTCCACCAGTGCCGCAGCCTTGCTGGTCTGAGGGGGGCCCCGCCGGGGGAGCTGGGCCCCCAGGACTGGGCTGCGGTTGGCTGAGAGAAGCAGGCTGGACTCAGAGCCCACGGTGCGGGGACACGGGCAGGCGGGGCACTCGCGGGAGGGGCCCTGGTGAGGAGTCTGCCCTCAGCCTCGAAGGAGACCTGGCGGCGACACTGGCTGCTCGTTCGTTGGCTCAGCACGTTGCAGAGCCCCCGGCCGCGCCCCCACCGCACCCCAGCCCTGTCTGGACCCTCACCGCCTCGGCCTCCCTGACTCCCAGCACCTCCCAACAAGGCCCCCTGCCCACCGGCCTTCCTGGGGCTCCAGCCCCCTCCAGCCCCCTCCCTGGGCACCACGTCACGCCTCACCCCACCGGGGAGGCCACAGGTCACTGCCTTCCCCCTGCTCTTCCTGGTCCAAACCGCCTGCTCTCCTCCCCACTGGGCTTCAGGCCTAGCACACAGCAGGATTCACGCATTTTCCAGATCGCACCCACTAAGCACCAAGACTGTTCCAGCCACAGTGACCATTAGGAGCACGAGTGTCCCAGTCCCCATGAGCTCGGTCCAAGGAGAGGGCGATCGGCAAGTGACCAGCACCCCTAAGGTGGGGGGAGGGTGCTTTGGAAAAAGGCAGGGCGGGGACGAGGCGGGCCCGTGACGAGGACACGCGGATGCGGGGTCAGAGGGTGACGGGGGCCCACCCCGGGGTGATGCTTCCCCCTGCAGGCGGCAGGGGGCTCCAGGCGGGGCAGGGAGCAGGCTGCGCCGGGCGAGGGTGAGCTGGGCTGGGACACACAGACGGACCCTCGCGGCACGAGCCTCGGAAACTTAGAAAAATGCACCGGGACCCGGAAGTTTCGGCAGGGAGGTGCCACGATCTGAACAGCTGAGAAGCTCACCCTGTGCCGTGAAGGACGGAGTGTGTGCGCGAGTGCGTGGGGCGGGGGAGGCGCCCTCGGGGACCTGGGCCAGGAGAGGCGAGAGGGCAAGAGAGCCCTTGAAGACTGGGCCTGCGGCGCCGAGAGCTGAGGAGATGCTGGTGAGTCCACACCGCCTGGCGGGGTGGAGCCCAGGGTGGTGGCCGAGGGACCTCAGGCGGCCGAGACCCTCCAGGACCCGGGGCCTGCGCCACAGCCCCCCGGCCCTGCTCGCGGTGGCAGCCGCCCACCACCCCTCTCTGCACACCCAGGGCAGAGCCTAGCGGGGCCGGGGCCGGGAAGGGCCGTGAGGCCTGGACACCCAGCTCCGAGGTGTCCAGGGGCGGGACATGCAGGCCAGGGGCCCCTCGAGAGCCAGCTCCGGGAGGGTCCTCGCCCTGCACACGGTGTCAGGACCCCCGGACAGCACGCTTCTCCTAGGGCGAGGCGCGCGTAAGGGGCCCCTCCCTGACAGTCCACAGGGACAGCCCTCGCGTGCGGCCTGCACCGCAGCCCAGCGGAAGGGGCCCAGCCCCGCAGGGGAGGGTGGCCATTCCCAGGACACACAGGCCGGAGGGGCCGCTCACTCACCAGGAGCTGGGGCACCGGCAGAGACTTGCCCTCCTGGCTCAGGGACACGTAGGTGAAGAAGGCACTGGCGGCCCGGTAGCGCTTCTGGGAGTTGTCCACCACGGGGTCGGCGTCCACCAAGACCTCGATCTCCATGGACTTGTTGCTCGTGAAGGTCATGCGGCCGGAGATGGTGATGACACAGCCTGCGGAGCACAGCCAGCCGTCAGGGCGGCCGGGCCCGGGAGGCGCCGAAACCCGCCGCGCCGAGGACGCCCAGTGACACCTGGTTAGACGGCACAGACCACTCTACGAACTGCCAGGATGTTAAAACGCCGGGACGCGGGGGCCCCCGAGTGTTCCCCTTTCCAGTGGGCAGGTGTGTCCTCCATTTACGGAGCCATTTAGAGCTGCACGGTGGCTGTGGTCAAGTCCCACCCGTGCTCCCAAGTGCCGCTCTCTACTCCCTGGGAGCATCTGCTGGGAGGCGGCCTCTGGGCTCTGCCGCTGGGGGCAGCCCCCCACCTGAAATTCAGGTCCCTCGGCAGGTTAAAGACAGCCTGAACCATCCATGCTTTGGCCTTACTTGTGCCCCCTGGGGTGCACGGCTGCCCCACCACGCTGCTCTGAGCACCAAGGAGCCTGCTTTGACCTTCCCCGGCCCCTCCCCAGCTCCCGACGCCGGTCCGACGGCATGGTTGGGCCAGACTGCCCCGCCGACCGTGGCCCTCAGTCTCCCGGGGCCACGTGCTCCCGCCCTCCCGTCCCCGCGGGACCGCGTCTGTCTTGACAGGCCCTCCTTCTCCCTGTCTGTCCTGCCCAGTGGACGGGCCACCCTCCTCTGAGCGGCGGGCGTCCGCCCTCCTAGGACACACCCGCCGCCCTGTCTGTGGTCAGAGTCCCCTCCCCACACCAGCAGCCTCCCTTGCAGAGTCACCCATGCCCACGATACTGTCCCAGGTGGCTCTCCCTCCCTCAGTCCCAACCCAGTCTACCCCCACCCCTGCCCCGGGGTCTTGACTGGCTACCCCAGAGTGTCTCTGGGTCATGGGCGCCCCCATACCGCTGGCCTCGGCCATCCCTTCCCTTGACTTCATCCCACGGGGCCCAGTGTGTCTCCTATAAAGGGACACAAGTTGCCTCGTGGGGTAACTATGGGCCTGGCATGAAATGAGCCCAGTGCCAAGCCTCCTGCCTGGTGGCGGGGGCACCAAATACAGTCGTCGCTGTCACCGCCGCCGCCGCTCTGGACCACGAGGCAGCACTAATGCTCGGGGGCTTTGCCCTGACATGTGGTCAGGACCCCCGCCCCGCCCCAGCACGGCCTCGTTCTCGCCGGGCTCAAGGGCACCTCTGCCCAAGCGGGACACAGGATGCTGGGACCTGCTCCCAGTGGCTGTGGGGGCCTTGCACTTGAAACGCCCCGGGAACTCCAGTGTCCTAGCTGCATAGAGACACACCCCAAAGCACGACTGGGGACCCAGAAAGACAGACAAGTCAGGGCAGCGCAGATGTTAGGGGTGAGCGTGCGGGCAGGTCGGAAGCACAAGGGTTATTTCTGTTACAAGCTGCCAGGACGCTACACGCCGCATTCACGCCCATACTTACAGGGAGCTCTCCGTGCTGGGCGTGGCCATTTCTGGGGGAAGGAAGGCCACGGAGTCAGCGATATGCAAAGTGCCTGGCCCACCGTGGGAACAGCCCTCACGGGGCCCCCACGGCCCATTTCCAGGGGAGCAGGAAGGTGACACCTGAGTGCCTCCTGGCATCTCTGCCCATCCCATCAGGCCACCCCCAGTGCCAGCCGGCACCCTCCCTCTGTGGCCTGCTGTCCACACGTGAACCACGTCCCCTGGGGGCCACACAGGCTCCCCACTGGTTCAGGGGTGATGGGGCCCCCAGGCTGGGAGAGACGGACGTCAGTGAAGAGACAGGCCGGCAGACGCTCTGGGGTTGGGGGCCCTGAAGGAGAGTGTTTGTTCTGGAAAGAGTGATGGGGGTGCCTGAGCGGCCATGTAGGGGGTGGTTTGGGGCCACTCAAGGTGAAAAGCAGGGATGAGCCCCTCCCTCAAGAGGCAGCCGGCCAAAGCTCACGTCCGAGGGGCGGGGACCCAGGGCCCCTCAACACTGACAGTTTCTTTCCGAGAACAAACAGCAGCGCGCCCTTTGCCTTGTCTCCCACGTAAGCCGCCCCCAACCGCATGGCTGATCGCGCCTCATTTCGGGTAGAAATCCAAAGAAACTTCTAACTCCAAATGATTCCAAACAATGAAGTAGGCTGATGACGAACTCGAGACACAGGACAACGCTGTCTTGGGGCCACTCCCGGGACCAGACCCAGCGATCACTTCCTCCAGGTCGGGGAGCTTCATTTACAGCCCAAACGCCAGCCTCTCCCCACTTACGGAGACGGCAACGCCGTGATTCTGTGTAGACGCAGGCTGTACTGACCGCTGGCTGGCCAGCCCCAGGGAGACGCTGAAAGCCGGGAGCCAGACCGAGCGACTGAGGGCTGGGACCCAATGTGAGATGGACGAGGACAGACCCCAGGGCCCTCCTCGACCCTCGGCTCAGAAAGTGCGCCCCACACGACCCTGGGGTGTGCAGTCAGGCTGGGGGAGGGGTGGTGCAGCACCTCAGGGCGGCTGCAGCCACGTCCCGTTTGTCAGCTCCCAGGTGCCGGGAAGGTTCACACTGGCCGCCTCCCTCAGGACCCAAGAGCGAGGAGGGGCCGGTCCACGGTGGGGGCGTGGGGGGGTTACACCGACGCCAGGAGGCCCTCAGGCGTCCCCTTCCTGCTCCCCCCTCTACAGACCCCCACGCTGCCCCTGGCTCCCAGGGCCCCCGATCTACCCCCCCGCACAGCAGCTCAGGCACCCCCGTCGCTCTTTCCAGAACAGACCCTCTCCTTCAGGGTCCCCAACCCCAGTGCGCCTGCTGGCCTGTCTCTTCACTGACGTCCGTCTCTCCCGGCCTGGGGGCCCCACGAGAGCAGGGGCCCCGTCACCCCTGAACCAGTGGGGAGCCTGTGTGGCCCCCAGAGGATGTGGTTCATGTGTGGGCAGCAGAGGCCACTGCAGACCCCAGCCGGACGGGGACCCTCCTGCAGATGCTGTGCCTCAACCAGCCACGTGGCCCCCTCCAGCGCCCTCCCCCGGGCCCAGGGAAGCTCACCTCCTGCGTGCAGGGCCAGCCTCAACCCGGGGCTGCCCCAGCCCGAGTCTAGTTTGGTTCCTGTCTGCCTCAGAAAGTGCCAGAACACAAACAAACAAAAGAAAGTGCCAGAAGAGGCGCCACCTGCCACGTGCTCAAGGGCGCCCCTTGGGAATTCCCGGCTGAGCAGTCCGGAGCACTGAGACACTGCCCGGGGACTTTCTACCAGGTCACACGTCCAAACCCACTCGGAGGATGGCCAGTTATTTAAAACTGGCGTGAGGAGTTCCTGTTGTGGCGCAGCAGAAATGAATCCAACTAGGAACCATGAGGGTGTGGGTTAGATTTCTGACCTCGCCCAGCGGATTAAGGATCCGGTGTTGCAGTGGCTGTGGTGTAGGCCTGCAGCTGTAGCTCCGATTAGACCCTAGCCTGAGAACCTCCATATGCCGTGGGTGCAGCCCTAAAGAGTGAAAAATAAAAAATAAAATAAAATAGAGGTTGACAAACTCAAAGGGAAAGATGGTATCTCTGGCTGCCACCGGGTGCCACGTGCCACCTCAACAGGGGCAGGGTGACAGGACCACTCTGGGTCTAGGAAAAGAGGCACCCTGTCCTCCTCACAGCCTCTGAGACAGGGGCGGAGGAAGCCCTGACACCGCCAGACAGTCCCCATGAGAGGCAGGCTCTCCAGGCCTGGAGCAACCCCGGGGCCGGCATTGCCCTCGGGCCATGGAGCCCTGGGTCCCATGGGCCCTGGGGTCCACGGCCTGGTTTGAATGTGGCTCAGCCACCAGGCGGGGGGCAAGCCAGGGACCTGCTGAGCTCCTTAACCCACTGAGCCACCAGGGAGCTCCACCTACAGAAAGTGAGCTCAGGCGTACCAAAATTAAACTGTCAAAAAAGGAAATACCTGTTGTGACTTGATGGTGGCCCTCACCAAAGATCAGTCCCCTTGGCACCTCAGAATGTGACCTCAGAGGAATAGGAAGTTCTGCAGACGTCATTAAGGACCTCGGCGAGAGCGCCTCCTGGACCAGGGGGCCCTGGAGCCTCTGCAAGCGTCCCTCTGAGTCCCAGATGCGGGAAGAGAGGAGGGAGCGGGCCCTGAGCGGGACGGAGGATGGGCCACAGGCCTGGGGCGGGGGCGGGGGGGCGGTCCCTGGAACTGGACGCAGGAAGGACCCTCCCTGGTCTCTGGAGGAGCGCGGCGCCCCCACACCTCGGGTTTGGAAGCCTCCAGAGCTGAACTTCTGCTGCTTTGCGCCCCCAGGCTGTGGTCACTGCTGTGCCACCTGTGCGGGCTGGGGGTTCGTCCCCGCCAGGGGTACCGGGGGCAGCCATACGGCCTCCCCCAAGGGGTGGCAGCGGATCCGGCCCCCTCACCCCTTCACATCCGAGGGGAACCACGAGGCCAGAAGAGAAGGCGCTCGGCCTGGAAAACGCTCACAGGCAGCGCCTGGAGAGGCCGGCGGGCTTACAGCCATCTCAGCAGATTTGCCTCAGAAAATCAAAGCAGAACGACTGGGAGTGTCAAGCCCAGCCCTTCGCGAGTCTCTGACACGCTTCCACTGCCCGGTGCCAAGGACCCAGAGCCAGCGGGGTCACCTCAGGCTCAGCCAGCCTCGCCCTGCATCCCCCACGGCATCGAACATGACATGTGACAGTTGTGTCTGAAGCGGCCCGGTCTGTGCGTGGCCTTGACTGAGATGTCACCATGGCAGTGACCGGGCCGGGCTCCTCGATGGAGCACAGCACAGAGGAGCTGACAGCTTCACGTGGGGACATTCCTCGGGAAAACAACAGATAAGGTGTGACACTGCCTAACGGCCCCGGGGGACAGTGCACGGAAATAGGCCAGGCTCCATAACTGTTATTTTAGTTTGGCCCAGATTCCTTTCTACACAAGATAAGATGTGATCCTAGAAAATGGAAACTATCTCTCTGCTCCC